>JALBCR010000262.1:507500-558515 GCA_030710515.1 Abscondita cerata
GGACCAACATCTCAATACCGATGAAACATTTCGGTTTACACGACGAGCAATTTCTCTTAGCGAAAGTCCGGCCTCTCTCATACCAATAATACGGCCACGTTCAAAATCACTTAATTGGACAAAATGTTGATGTTGACGTACTCTCGGCATTGTTTTCAAGTTCAGAATGAAATTGTGAAGAAACAACAACAATTTGCAAACTTGACAGTTACTAAATGGTCTAATACTTCAAATTTATTGTTACTATGTGCTATGGAAACAACAGGCAAAAAAACAAAACTACTGGCTAGATTTTATTCAAATTTTAATCATCACTTTGTTTAATGAAAATAGACGTTTCCTGAAAATTTCATTAAAATCGTTCGACAACTTCTAGGTGTTGCAATTTTTCTGGAAGTCAGTATATTTATTTATGTCATTTCAAATTTATTACAATTACAAGTCTTTACAATTTTAAAATATTTGGCTGGTACTACAAAGGTATTAAGTAACAGTATCCAATTGACCAAGATATCAATTTTGAAAAAAAATTCTATTTTGAAGTAATGTGAGAAATAATAACTTATCAAACATATTGAACTCCTCCTTCTCTTTTTGAGAAGCCAAAATTGTCAAATGTACGCTTTGTTTAACTTTAGAACAAGAAAAACTTTAGAAATATAACATCGAGAAAGAAAATAACTTTTATGTTAGTAAATATGACTGTTTGTGTTACAGTACTGGCTGTTTAAATGTTTCTGCGATTAATTTAATAAAATGAAATTTATTTGTAGTTTCCCTGTTCATAACGACTAGCACAACAACAAAAAACGACAATCCAGTAATTATTAAATATTTAAACTTAATTTTTATAAACAGGTAGATATATTTCTGATAATTATTTATTTTCCGAAGGTCAAAATAATAACATTCAAAGAGTAATAATGTAAAACATGCTACTACGTGTTTGTAATCTTATGTTACATATGTTTTATTGAGTTGGCATACATGTGGTTTTTCACTTACATTACACATATTAAAATGTTTTATTAATAAAAGCAGTGCTTTTTAGAATTTTAAATAACTTCCTATTTTTGAAAATAATAGGTGCTTATAAATTATTAAAAAATTTTGGGTTTCTTGGTGCGGCATTATTTATTATTATTTACATTATAGTAAACATATAACATTTCTATTGTACGCACGTGCTTGATTTATTATTCTTACGGTAATTTTCACAAGAATATGAATCGTTTTGTGTACTGGGTGTTACCACCTTTGTTAATGCGTAATCTAAAATCTTCAATAGGAAATTGAAATTAAAGAACTATTGCATTACATAAAACTATTAAATGCAAATGCAATTTTATAACTAAAAGAATGAATATAATTGAGTAATATAGGAATACTGTATTACTTCTACAGGGTCATTGATGGTCGATGGTAGGTTAGACGTTTATGGAAAACGGAGCATAGGAGTAATCTGAAAATTTGGCTATTGCCATAAATAGACACGATCTATCTTTCTAAAATATTTTCATTTTGGCGGTGTTGCCGCTTCTACTCAAAAGTAGTAACAACTTGTTAATTTTAAATGAAACACCCTATATATTATTCAATTTTTAGAATCGCAATTTCTTACTGATAATTTTTTTTGAATAGTTTCCTATACCTATCTACACCGGTTTTTGAGATAATAATTATTTTAGGTTATTTTTTTTCAAAATATGATCCCCCCAAAATTTAAATTTAGCTGCTATTTGAACCCATATAAGGCTGAAATTTTAGATGCAGTTTGCTAAAGCCTTGTATTTAACAGCTACCTAAATAAATTTATTTATTTTATACAGGGCGGTTTAAAATTAATGATTTTGACGTGACATACAAAAAGGTCAAAACTTAATTTTTTTAAATAGAACACTCTGTATATTACTTGAAATTCTGATAGACAATTAAAATGACTTCGAGTTGTTATTGCATAATGGTATAGCTAACTCGTCAACTTTTTGAAATAATCGCAATAATGTTAAAAAATTACATTGTCTATACATAATTTGCATTAGTTGGCTATGGAACGCCATGTGATTTGACAATTGCTCAATTATTCACTGTGTTTGACAGATGTCGAAGTTTTGTGATTGTGATTTAATACTTAATACGTATTCAAAAACAAATTACAGTAGAGCGAAATAATTACTCGCATGAAGTTTTGATGAATCTATTAATTCTTCATGGAGAATGTGGCAATGAACGAAAGAAAGTTTATGCCGAATACAGGAGAACTATATCAATTATGGTTCTAAGCTTAAAGCATAAACTTTCTTTCTTTCATTGGTTGCAAATAAGGATACATTTCATTGAATTTCCTACATGTTCTTGCCACAATTTTGTCACATTGTCCATGAAGAATAAATAGATTCATCAAAACTTCATGCGAGTAATTATTTCGCCTCATTGTAATTTGTTTTTGAATAAGTATTAAGTAGTATATCAATATCACAATCTCAAAACTTTGACGTCTGTCAAACACAATGTGAATAATTGAGCAATTGTCAAACGAATGCAAATTACGCGAAGACAATGTGATTTTTAATCATTATTGCGACTATCTCAAAAGGTTGACGAGTTAGCTATACCACTATGCTATATCAACTTAAAGGCATTTTAATTTTCTATCAGAATTTTAAGTAATATACAGGGTGTTCTATTTAAAAAAATAAAGTTTTGACCTTTTGTATGTCACGTCAAAATTATTAATTTTAAACCGCTCTGTATAAGATAAAATAAATTTATTTAGGCAGCTGTTAAATACAAAGCTTTTGCAAACTGCATCTAAAATTTCAGCCTTATATGGGTTCAAATAGCTGCCATATTTTGAAAAAAAATAACCTAAAATAATTATTATCTCAAAAACCGGTGTAGATAGATATAGGGAAATATTCAGAAAAAAAAATCAGTAAGAAATTTTGATTCTAAAAATTAAATAATATATAGGGTGTTTTTAAAATTAACAAGTTGTTACTACTTTTCAGTAGAAGCGGCAACACCGCCAAAATAAAAATATTTTAGAAAGATAGATCGTGTCTATTTATGGCAATAGCCAAATTTTCAGATTACTCCTATGCCCCGTTTTTCATAAACGTCTAACCTACCATCGACCATCAATGACCCTGTATACCATGCTGTTTACATTACTATTTCTGTTATTTTGACATAAACAATGGATGTTTTTCATAATCAAAGCAGGTGTCAAAACAAAAACTCTTTGATACTTATCAGATGGTTTATTACTATTTATAAAATTGTAAAGATAGTAACATGTAACTCTTATGATATTGTGGGACGAGCAAAGCGTTTCGTCACTAGTCATAAAGAAGATATGTTATTAAGTTTTCGGGAAACTTACAATTAATTTGTAGCAGAAACTTTGTCAAAAATTTATAAAAATGACAATAATAATTACCAAAAACATAATAATAAACAAAAAAAGTAATAATTAGCATTAGTTGTTCTTCATATATACACTCAAAATTTTAGTGTATAATGTAAAAAAAAAAACTTGTAGTAATTAAAAATAAAATTAACTTAAAATATTAATTAAAGGCATTAAAAAAGGGTCATATATTATGCCTGTCTCTACCACTTGAACCGTTTGAAATTTGCAATTATATTGGGTGTCTAGTATACTATTTATAATAATTTGAAACTTGTTTAATTAAATCTCGACGATAGATGGTTTATAGAAGTCAAACTATGAATCGTACTAACAACCGAATATTATTAATTAAGAAAACACCGAAATTTCAACATAACTATTCTGTAGATACGGTAGTTAGCCTAATTGATATAAATACTTGTGGGCAATAAATAAATGCTAGTGCGCAAGTAATAGTGTGGTACAATCTATCACGCTTTACAATCTATGGTAAAAATGCAAAACTAGGACCTTAATTTTTTTTATTACATAGTCTTGTTAAGATAATGCGTGCAAGCCATCTTAAAAGATACTACTGTGAAGCATTAAAAACGTTACAATGTTTCTAAGTTTAACTACCAATTTTCGCTTTGCTTTACAGATGGGAAAATTTGACTGGTGAATCGTGGAAACGTAATTAACAGCTAACATTCAATGTCCATATTTGAAAACTTATACACACCCCCATTTGAAACTCATAGCGTTGATTGAAAAATTTGGAAAAGATTGCCTTGACTTGTAGATGGCTCTATCGTCAATTTAACCTAAGTTGTACATTGCTTTGTGGAGGTCGTTGATTTTGGGTAGTAGTTGAATTGGAGTTTGGGTTTCAAAATTACTATTCTGTGACAATGACTAAATGCGTATACGTCAGTTTCACAATTATTAAAGAAGAAATCAATAGAACCTTAGAAACAGCAATGTTTGGCAAATTTTTAAGAAATTTAATAAATAATTGCAAACAGAATAAAAAAAAAATCAATTTTTTAAACATTATCTTTAACTATCCGAACATTTCTTTATTTCTTTTTCAATAACCCAACCTTGTATAAAAGGTTCTATGCGATTAACATTGAAGTGGAATTCAGACGCCTGTCGCTGCGGAGTCCTAAGTGTTTTTGTATTTTGCCATTTAAGTATAGCTTCCAAGCCTGTGGACTGTATAAAAGGAATGCTTCTGTAGTGCTTTTATATATTGTTTTAGGGTATGCTTGTTTTTTGGTTTTTTCAGCAGTGTCTTTTGCATGCGCTCCTCATCTATATGATGCTAACAAACTTGATCAAGGATGGATTTTTATCTTTTTGATGTATAGCAAAACTTTTGAGAGTGTCTGTTAATGTTAAATTTTCCATTTAGTAAAATAGGTTTAGATTTGTTACGAGCAAAAATCAATTAACTATTTTAGGTATTACGTCACTAATTTTTTATTATATTAAAAATAATTCGTCACCATGACTGGTGTTTTTTTTTGTTATTTTCGATCACGGTTGCTTAAAAAAAATAATACATAGAAACGATTTTATGTCGTTATTTTTCTAACGTGTTAGAATTTCACTCAGTTATTCGTGAAAGAATTAACTCATTACTTAAAAGAAAATCTTAAAATGTCGTATTAATACAGGAATACAGGTAAGTAGGTTTTTCTATTTATATCTGAACTTACAATGCATAGTCCTTATTTACCTTCCCTTTTATTTTACTGTTCGTCGTATCGCCTTCCTAGGTTTTCAATTATTTGATAGTTGTATTCAAAAAAAAACATGCCGAATCTGATTTGGTTTGGAGCGCCTTAGAATGTGTGATGATGGTTTAGATGCGAATTATACCTGTTTATAACTAACATACCTACATTCGAATCTTCCTAGATTTTGGAATTAAATTAATCTTGGACATTTGCCGTGTCAACTTGAACATCAAATTTGGAATACCTACTGTACTTAATGTTAATATCCTGTACGCCTAAGTAAGGTATTGTACATTGATAAGTTAGCTCTTCAAGCAACAAATTTTCGTGTCGTAGTGGGTAACTATATTGAATTTCTGCCTTCAAAGAATCAATTTAATGCTATTAAAGGTGGCCCCCTATTGTAAAATTCTATTCTAAGTTCGAATTATTATAATCTAAAAGTAAGAGATACGATAATTGTAAGCATACACAACACTTTGACTGAACTAGGGAATTTTCGAGCAATATCTTGTTTAACTTTCACGATAGACATTGAAATGTATTGTTTCTTTTTAATAACATTATATTCTAAATATATCACTTTGTACTAGTTAATATTATTGTTAACTGTATTTGACAGAAATTATATATTAATCATATGTCTTATAAAAGAAAATTGGAAGAGTTTAATATGTTTGCTATTAAATACTACCATATGTGATTAGTTACTACCTACAATTTCGTAACAGATTTCTCTACTGAAACTTATATTTTAATCTTTCTGGACCACTCAGCATTTATTGTTATAGTTCGCGTGGCTTTTTCTAATTACATTCTTGAGTTGAATTTAATTAGTATTATTTTGTGATCCGCAAAGGCAATCTCTGTGAGGCTTTATTCGAAACTTGTGTCAAAAACCAGATTCTACAGAAAAGGTCTTATAATCCATCCTTCTGGACATCCTTTTGTTAAATTTTTGGTTATGTTCTTGTTTGTGGAGTTTATAGTTGAACTTTTGTTTTCTAGGTAATTTTGCATCAATTTATTTATCTGGGTAGAACATACTTCATTTCTTTAGGGTTTTCCATAATGCTTCGCCGCCAATGGTTGTCAAAAACGCAGAACATGTTCAGCGCTAGACCTTATAGGCTAACTAGTAGTTTAAGAGTGTCCCCTGTGAAAGTTTGCTCGGCAAATCCAAATTGTTTGGTTGATATTAGTCTATTTTTTTGCAGATCGTATTTTAGTCTTTCAACCGCTATTATTTCTAGTTTAAGTAAGTCTAAAAAACTTCTGACTGCTAAGTTACTATTAAGTTGTTTTTTTTTCAGGTTGTAGGGAACACTCCATGATTGAAGCACGCGTTCATTGTGTTTACGAAAGTTCTAGGCACTGATTTAATTGGTTTTTGTAATATTCATGTATTAATATAATTTAGGTCTGGAACTTTTTCTTTATTTATCTGTTATTAGGTGTTATGATTTTGTTAATGGCGAAGAATGGTTTTGAATTGATTATAGGCTTGATTGTCGCTTGTCTTCTTAATTAGCTTTGAGCTGTGGTGTATGGGTTGTTGATCAGTGCCTTCGCTGTGTTGTCTCAGTTTGTGGTGCTTTGCTCTCTGCTTGTGTTGTAGTATTAAATATGTTTTCGTGCGCATTGTTTTTAGTGAGTTTGTATATGGTTCCACATGGTTGTATATTGCCAACTTCTATAAACCCTTTAAAGTCTTGTCTCTTGGGGCGTCTACTGCGGTGTAATATACTTTTGTTTTTTGCAGAGATTCGCCAACTGTTGTAATTGTGTCTGTTCAAACTTGTTCCTATGTCAATGAAAAGATCGGAAACATACCGTTTAAGGCAGGATATAGTGTTATTAGTAAAATCTAGTGACATAATTTTTTAGCATATTACACTACCAATACTACTAAATAAATTTGACATGACTCATTCTGAAACCAAAACCTCCAAACCACAACAGCGCACGCGTCTCGCAATAATCTATCCATTCAACAAACCTATTTAGGTGACATTACGTCAAAATATTTAACGTAACGTTAGATAAATAATAAATTTTGACATGTTTGCAAAAAATGTACATATCACACTATCAATACTGTCTATCAAAATTTTTATAAATATACCAAAATATTGGCAGTGGGGTATGGTGGGATATCGGCTTAAAGCCTTCTACTTCATTCTCAATTGTGGATTGGCAAAGCATTTGCTTCAAGGTTTAGGAAAACCACTAAAACCTAAACATGCCAACCCTTATCTCCCTTAGTATTCATATGCAATAATATTAAGTAAGTGTGTAGACATTATAGAAGGTGAAAAAGAACATTAAATATAACAGCACAGTCATTGCATGACTACATATAATGGACTGTTCCAAGCGCCATGACAAAAAAAATAGTAGGTTAAAGAAATAACAAACAAAATAATGGAAAAACAGATAATCAGGTCAGAGAATACAAAATATTGGTTAACTTCAGATGCCCTTGGGATTAGTAAGCCATAATACCGTTAAATTATGAATGTCTTGAAACCCTCCTTTAAACTTTTTTAATTGACTATCCTCGACAATATGTGCTACGGTTTCTGGTTCGTTAACTCTAATTAACAGTTTTAATCAAAATTATAAGTACCCTATTAGAAAATAATAATAATAGTGCCTTTATTGATCAATAGCAAATAAAATAATAATTCAAGATAAATAAACTCAAAGGACGTAGTTCAGGTTGTGATATAAACCACACCTGGTCTTCCACAAAAAAAATGTAGAAAAATAACAAATAATAAAAATAAATAAATAATAGAAAAAAATACTATTTTATGTAAACACTGTTTTTAACTGTTTCTCCTAAAACTAGATTTACTTTATCTTTCATAGTATCAATACCCGACAAAGGAAATTAACAATTTTGCAGCACCCGAAACAGTGTGTAACATAAAAATATGACCCAAAAATAACAGTACATAACAATTCAATTAATAGAAATTTAGTTTTTGGCATTTATTCTTTTCTGTGGAGTAGTGAAATTGGAGTAAACATTTTATTTTTGACACTCTTTTAAAGAAGAAAAAAATATATTTTTCTTTCGATAATTTTACGTATGTAATTTAAATTAGATTTTAAATTACAATAACACACTCATTCAATCACACATCGACTGCAAATGTGTGTTAATGCACATAAACAAAATACTAAACTGAATAACTCAATTAGTTTCATCGCTTTATAGCGCACCTAATATGTGACATTGCATTTAAATTCTAAACATGCAATATGATATACATTTTATAGTTCTAAATATGATAAAAAGTACACATAATAAAAATTAATGTCATACCTGAGCCATGGTCGCTACAGTTAAACCGAAACATAGTCCAATTTCAACATGCGAGTTTGTACCACTGGCGGACCCACATCCAATATATACCAAAATCAAAGTGCCAATAAATTCAGCCGTCAGTTGTTTGAACAGTTTTTTGTCTGTTAACTCACTAAAACCTAGAACGCTCCCTGAAACAAAAAAAAAATTTATTATTAATTTTAAGGTTTTGTTATTTTGTGAAAGAATAATGACTTTAGACGTATACAAAAAGGTATCATAATAACATGGTTCTTAAACAAGATTACAACCTGTCTATTTTTTTTTTAATCACATATGATTAATGGTTTCGCATGGGATTTTCAATATGCTTTATTTATTTATTTTGGGATGTAGTATATATAAAAGTTTATTTATATTGTTATTATTTATATTCAAAATTAGCGTACAATCACTTCGAATAAGTTAATTTTAATTTTAATCAATTTTGCAGAAAAGTTTTGAGACAAATTTCACTTTAGTGTTCAAATTTGTATCTCAAAGTTCACTAAGCTTGCAATATTTAATTTTAATTTTATGTAATAACTAGTTAGTACCAGAATAGAATTAACATAGAATGTTTACCCTAAATTTAGATTGTTTATTAGAGTAATTGAGGTGATTAATTTGCACTTACCACTTTTAATGTAAATTAGATTACACGAAGTAAATAAAAAATTTAAGTGATTTAATAGTTGATAACAATTACTTGCATTATTTAAATGTTATAGTACTTTTAAATTTTTAGTTTCTTTTATATTAATAATTTGCATAATGTGTAATACTATGTATAGCAAAATAATTTCTTATCGCTAGCATTTAAATTAACAGCTACATTGCAAATTAAATCCATGATTAATTAAACGCAATAAATCAACTTAAAAACAAGCATTTTCATTAATTTTTTATAATAAATTAAAAAAAACTATACAGATAGGCGAGCAATCAAAATATAGGTATATGGTAATAGAAGAAATAAAACATGCAAAAAAACTTTTATAATAATTGTTTATTACCTAATTATAAAGCTATTATAAACAACCATTTAAAATGATTCTGATTGACCTTAAACTTTACCTTTACGCTTCAATTGGTGTTGAGAAAATTACGAGGCTGCTTTTATGCGGTCAAAATGATAATTATTCCTTGACATATTAAAACGTAATACTTGCAATTGTTGTATCTTATATTTAAAAAAACTATTGAAATGTGCAATGAATAATCTAATAACAGAGGTGTAACTAATCTGGCAGCTTTCACCTAAAAAAACACTGTAATTGTGTATTTTATGTTGTGGTGATGATTGCTTTAGTTGTTAAGATTGATTATTTAATTTTGGTTTTTACTTTGATGAATGGTAATAAAAAAATCAGTTTTGCAACAACAACTGTTTTGCACGTTTGATTTCGTTATTATTATTATTATTATTTTAAGAAAAAAATTTTCAAAATGGATGACTAAACTTCCTAACCAAGATTGACGATTGTCTAGTAAGCTACATACGTACCTTCATGCAAAAAATTGATTTACGTATTGAGAATATAGTATGATTATTCTGAAGAACACGTTTAATTTAAACAGCCACAATTTGGTTAGAGCATTTACAAATTAAATGAATAAAAATGAGGTTTTCTCCACAAATTATATCTGGTCTAGGACCCCTTCATGGTGGCTGTGGAAAACTAAAACAACTCAAATTGTTAAAATTGCTGACGTTTCGCCCTCTATGTAAGGGATTTATCAAAGCTTATTCAAAAAGAGTCAGATGACGACTACCACATAAAAAGCAAAACGTCAGCAATTTAAAAAATTTAAGATTTTTCTTTAAATCGCTACCTATATCGAGAAAGTTCCACCTCCATCCACCATGAAGAGGTCCTGGACAAGATTCTAAATAAGTATTATTTCAAAACGTGTACATTATAAAGAATGATTTAATTGGTGTTTTAACATTTTTTTTCAAAACTTTAATTTACAATAATATCCTATTCAATAGCTTTTCTAACTTTAGTACTTGCTATTTGAGTTAAAAATCGGCAACTTAAAATAATACAGACATTGACGTTTATTGTTTAAAACGCTATATATTCATACGCTGTACCAACCTGTACTTAAAATAGCTTCATAATATCGTATTACATCAACATTTTACAAAATTGATAAAGCGTGTTAAAATTCATAGAACGAAAAAGAAATAAAAACTATCTATTAAAAAAATATTGAATGGAACATTACCGATAAGTAATAATAAATTAATTAGTTGTAAATAAATTATTTAAATTTCCACAAATTATCTTCTTTGTATCGTTAATATTGAAGCCATTAATATTTATTCACTGATCAGACTTATGTTCGGTTGCACCAACACCACTTAAACTTAAGGTATGCTTAAACACAATTGTTGCTATCGTTTTAACAATCGTATCTAAGTTTTTAAGCTTTGCTTAAGTAAGTCGTGTTGGTGCAAACTGGCCATCAATGAATTTACCCCAAACCAATAAAATTGTTCACTTATTTAATGGAATAAATTACTAAGTCATTCGTTACGTTTTGCATAATAAAACGTTTGTGTGAGTTTTCATTATTATGAACATTATTATCCCTAAACTTTTATTTGCCAAACTATTGAGTGCGACATATTGTGCCCCTTCAAATTCAAGAATTTCAAGACTTCTTTACTTTTCGCTGTAAACTACAAACCAACAATATTCAGTGATTGAGAAAAACTAAAAATTCATATTTTATCTTTTTTTGTTTGGTGGATCGTGATGTTTTGTTGCATTTAATAAAGCAGATTTCATTTACAACCAAAACCCAAATATTGATGTAGACCGAAAAGAAAATTTGACTATTGTATTTTTTGGTATAGATATACAAATCCTGGTATTTTTACTCTCTAAAAACCCCTCAAAAGCTCTAGAAAAAATACCGCCAAAGAGTTCTCATCGATATCCAAAACCTACTGCGTATCATCTGAAGCTGAGAAACTGAGTAAAAAACTAAACTCAAATTTTGACTGATTTATTGTAATTAAGTTGGTGACAAATGTGTGAAAATTTTTATTCAATTAAAGCGCTCGCCCACGGCTTGTTTTTAAACTTTGCAACTCTTGCATAAAAGCCTAACTTCACTTACTTGTACAATAAATGACTATTTCATTAATACCAACAAAAAGGTCACACTAACCTTGCTAATTTTTAAATTCCATTTATAGACCAATTGAGTTAAGTTTCTTCATTTCAGAATATATGTGTGTAGATTTATTATATTTCAAGAAAAGTGAGCGTGTGTAAGTTAGCAATTTGGTTCATATTTTTTTATGTGAAAATGAGATTCTTCAAAATTTCACTCTAATCCAAATAAATAAGGTTGCAGGACGATAAAATACTATAGAAATTATTTTAACATTTATTTTCTTATTAACTCAATATTTTCGAAAAAAAGTTTAAATTGGACGCGCCTTTTTAAGAAGAAGAAAATCAGTACTCCAATAATTTTGAATGTGCTAAAATATGTAAAAATTTTGGGATTAAAGATTTTACCTAGTTTTATTTTTTAAATTACATCAAATGTTAATTAGTAAGTAACGACCCCAAAATCAATTTTCAAAAAATAGTTTATGCATATTCTTTGAATTTTTATTTGCTAGATTCTATTTAAGTTAGAATCATACGGTAAATTTTTTATTATCTGTTTTATGAAAGAAAGTTATTCTCGATAAAAGTTATAAGTTATAATAAAGTTGTTTTGAATTAAAATTTGTACCCAAATATAAAATTACAGCGATTTAGCATGAAAATTATGTGTGGTGATTATTATTTACCAACGTTTTACTTTATAAATATTTGCAGTTATAAATTTCAATACTGAACAGTGGCGGCTCGTGGTTAATCATACTGGAAGGTCAAAAATTAATTTAAAAAATAGACATACTTAAAAAAATATAAATAACTCAAATGCACCGCAAAATTTTATACAATCTACAATTCTGTTCAAAATATAGCGATTTTTCAAAACATTCTCATTAAAATCTCTAAGGGATTTTCTGTAAGCATTGTCTAGCTGTGTACGAATATCAACATTTCCTACGGTTGCAAAATTTACCGAGCATTTCATGTGTTCTGCAGACGAAGCATGTTTTTTTTATTCCATCTTTTAAATGTTTTAAATCTCTTACACCGGATTTGCACTATAGCGAGTCTGACGAGTCTTTAGAAAATAATAAACAAACAAAACAGTAAAATACATTTGATACTTCACAACCACATATCCAGTTAGCTAAATCGTACATTACCTTGCGAAAGTTTCGATGAACATCTTTATTTTTGTCTTTGCTAGTTTGTCGTAAACTTAGTTCTGGCAAAGGACGACCATTTGCCTTGAACTCAACTAATTTTGTAAAATTAAGTTTGTTAGCACTTTTTAGTTGTTTAATTTTCTGCACTACCGACATTTTCTATTATAGCGCATGCACACGCGAATCAAAAATAGTATTTTTACAAAACAACACAACAACAGTAAAACATATCAATATAAATTCTTAAATTGATTTAAAACACGCGAAAATCGAATCAAAAATCGAGCGTAGTTGTACACCCTATACGAAGTCAACGTAAACTGCGGGACTCGGCTCATGACCCAAAGTTGATTATTGTTTCGGACGTTTGCGTTTATTCGGGCGCTGCACGTTTTTGAGTTTTTCCGGGTAGATCTAATTCAATGAGGACAATTCGCACCGCCAGCCCAAGGTTGAAGAGGATGAATTACGAACGACGGCCGATAAATTTTAAGTTATTGTACTTGCGACTTAATTACCTATTTTAATAAAACACGTAATAATGAATATTTTTTTATATATTGTCAAAATTTTTGGGAGGTCATTGACCAAATGACCATATGGACAAGCCGCCACTGAATTTGTCCCTCTTATCTGTTAAAAAATACAAAAACATTTCTATTTGTAAATGTTTTTGTATAATCTTACAATTTAAATACGTAATTAAAAATGATATATACAAATATTAATTATAATTCCAACGAATATTTGATCATGACATTGAAGTTTGTCGACTTTTTTCGATTGAGTTTTATCTGTATTGACTTTCAACGCGTTTAAATTTTTACAGTTGATGTTTGCATATTTGTTAGTTTGTCCTAAAGAAAGTGTGTCTATATAGAATGTATTAATTTATTTTTTTTTCAATTATTAATTAGTTTTACGTGTATCTAGATTCAGTAGTGATATTTTCAACATGATTCATTTTGATACATCTCTCTTTGTATTTAAGTGATATTTTCAAACAAATTATAAATTATAAAGTTTAACAGAAAAAAATCTAGTCATTTGTATGTAAATTCGATATTATTTGATATCATTTGCTTTTAATATGTGCATGTTAATTGTTAATAATGTCATTTGGTTGTAGTTTTGTAAAAAAAATTAATAATGCTTTTCTCAATAGATGCCTTGATAAAGTCTATGTTTAATAGACGAAACTTGGGCTGATTAAGGAACTGGTTTAAATGAACCCTTAGGTAAAATCTTAGACCCACTCCTTAAAGAAGACTCAAAAACTGAGAATCCCTACATCTAAAATTTAATGAAGTTTTTTTCTAAATTCTAAATATTCTTTGTATGAATTTTCCGATTTCTAAAATAAATAATTATTAATGCTTTCATTACGTGTTTAAATTGCAAGATTGTACAAAAACATTAACAAATGGAAAGGTTATCATATTTTTAACAGATCAGAGAGACAAATTCTGTAATTAATGAATTGCAAATATTTGTAGTGTAAAATTACTTTTTTAATGTTGTGGATTCCTTCAACAAAAAGGCTTTTGGTTGCCGAAACTTCGACGCATATGAAGCAAACTAATTCTTTTGTTGTTCCCCACTCCTAAAGAAGGCCTTCTTGTTGAAGGAATCCACTCTATAGTAAATAATCACTAAACTTGAATATTTATGCTAAATGGCTGTAATTTCATATTAGAATATAATTTAATTTTTTATAACATTATTCTGTATTGTAAAAAATAATGGTACTTTGCTCTTAAGAAAACTTCATATTTTTTGACAAACCTCATATTCGATTTAAAAAAATTGATATCTGATGGTTGCATTTTTATTTTTTTCAAAAATAATTTTTCTTCAAAAAACCGATAATAAAGTTTTCCATATGTTTCTAACTTAAGTAGAGAAACTGACATAAAAATGGATAGGGGTTGGTTCGGACGCTTAAAACTTAAAATAGACTAAATTCGATAATTCCTTCAGCGGGTTTATTCCCAATTGCTACTCAAAAATTTAGAATAACAAAATCTTAAATTTCTCAACACAAGTGGAAAAATTTTCAACAGGTGGCGTTTTATAATTTTTATTGATTTTCAGAGTGAATCCAAAAAGTTACTTTAGACAAAACCAACTTGGTTATTTTAAATACAATGGAGGTAGAGAGAGTAGACAAGTATAGACACTTAGGTTACAATATCAGATACGATAACAAACATGGAGACCATATAAAGGAGATGAAATTGAAAGGAAATAGAATAGTAAGACAAGCATGGGGGTTAGGGAAATGGATATTTGGTAAAGATATAGAGAAAAGGAGATGGATGTTTGAAAAGTTGGTAAGAAGTGTGGTACTGTATGGAGCGGAGATTTGGGGTTGGAGGGAATGGCAAGAGCTAGAGAAGATACAGGAGAAATACTGGAGGTGGACGTTAAAACTAGAGAAGGAGACACCGGGGTATATAGTGGAAGAAGAGCTAGAAATAAAAAATAAGGATACAAGCAGGAAGAATTGCAGTAAGGTATGAAGAAAAAATGGGAAGTAGGAAGGAAAATGAAATACTATATGAATGTTGGAAAGAGATCGAGGCACAGAAGGTAAAATATGGGGAAGAAGAAAGAAGAAAATACTATGAAAGAGTGGGATACGCGAGAGAAGAGATAAAGAGATTAAGAGTGGGGGAGAAAGATGGAAGAGAAAATAATTGCAAGAGATAAAGATACTTAGAAGCAGGAAAGAAGGGCAAAAATAAAGGAAGGAAAATATAACGAGAAATACATAAAAATAATGACAGACAAGACACCAAAGTACATAACAGAAGGAAAAGGAATGAATGAAATAAGAATGAATGCAAGGTTCAGAATGGGTAATGAAGAAAATGAAAATAAATATTGGATGAGTGATGAGGAGAGATTATGCTGGTTGTGTGGGGATGAATGGGAAAATATAATACATATGAAAGAGGGATGCAGGGAAACAAGACACGAGGAAAGGAATGGAAGTTACTACTAGGAGAGAAAGGGAAGAAAAACAATGGATGAGGGAAGTGTTGGAGAGGAGGAAAGTGATGGAGGACAGGACAAGAAAAATACTGAAAGCTTAGAGAAGAGGGGATGGGAGGTTGAAGAGGGAAACAGGAATTTGTTATTCAAAGAGGTGGACTTTAGGATTAGATAATAAAAGACCAGAATACCTAATAATTCAAACAGGAAATAGAGCATTGAAATTGAAGGAAAAGATGGAAAACAGAAAGAGAATTCAATGCTGTACATATGTTAGAAAGAGATAGAGGAACAAAAAGTAAAATAAGGTAAAGAAGATAGGAAAGCATATTATCAAAGAGGAGGATAGTAAAAAAAGACAAACATAACCAGGTACAGGAGAGAAGAACGAAGATTAGACAAGGAAGATATAACGACAAATACAACGATTTAATAATGGATGGAATCAAATATGAATAAAAAGAAAATGATTGTTAAGGTTTTTTTAGTTAAATTTCGTATTTAGTTTTAAGTTTAAAAAGTTTGTGAAAGAACCGAATCACTTTGTTATTTTAAAAAGACAAATAAATTTGATTTGATTTGATTTGAAATACAATGCCCCTATTTTTATTTTACTTTTGGTTTTCGCGTAAAATTTTACGTCTTCTACTACCAGGTTTGGCGTACCTATGTGTTACTATTATTAAGAAAAAAAATTATTTCAGACGTTAGCAACGAAAATTTGAATTCACTGAAAAATTAATATTTCATGAAAGCGAAAAAAGATAGATAAACGAAACTTGTAGAACGCTTAGACATGGTATTGGAGTATGTTTTCAGTATTAAACATTTTTGAAATTTATTTCTAAGGGAGTTCCGGGAGTAAACTAGTTAAGAAAATTAAAATTGTGAAGAAAAGTTGGAAAAAAAGCAGATAACACGAAATTTATTTAGTTTAGGTATAGGAACATGATACATTTGTAGATGGGTAATTAAATTATGCATCGAATGAAAATACAATTGTAGTTTTCTTAACTACCTATACTCCCGGACCTCCCGTAGAAATAAATCTCAAAAAGTCTAATACTAAAAATACCATTTCTAACCGTTGTACAAGTTTCGCTTATATGCCTTTTATGTTTCATGAAATATTAATTATTCAGTAAAAGAATAAAAATTTAGGCATTGTATTTAAAATAACAAAGTTAATATCCACTTCCGGCATAACCGAAAATCGAAAGTGATGATACCGCCATGAAAATATGTTCAAGAAGTAGACCATGTCCATTTGTTTAGAGTTACAAGTTTTCAGCTTTCGGTTTTTTCGTTCTCATTATTCGTCTAACATGCTACCGTCGAGACACACCCTGTATAGTAAAAATTATAGATATGATAAATTTGTTAAATAATGTCAACTGTGTTTATTTCAGAATACAGTGTATTGATACAAAAGAAAGATATTGTTTTATTATTTTCTTTGAAATACTAGGCACCTAATTTTTTAAATAAAGTGCTGTTTTTAAAAAAAACTTCTTTCGTAAAATATTATGGTTTAGAAGTTATAAATCTACACTCTTTATTCACTTGTGTCGATTATGATAATATTACATACATACTATATTTACAAAAACAATTTTGAAATGGTTTAAAAAACTATCAAAATATACACTTTTTACTTAATTTTAATTTTGTAATGTGAAATAAAAACAATTATTGCGATTTACATTTATAATTTTTAGTACATACGTATGTTTATTAAACGGGATGTAGGTATAGATTGTTTGCATAAATATCATTTGCGAATTCTTGAAAAATACATAATCTATATTTGATTAATAAGTTAAAAATTTTAAGGTTTTTAAATAGATTATAAAGCAACTCTTCTGGGAATATTAAAGTAAAGTAGAAGGAAAAATTTTGAAGCTATTTAGAAATAATTACTTAGAACTGTTGTTTTATAATTAAAATTTCCATTGATTTTGAAACGTACGTACAATCTAAGCTTTGAAATAGTATTTTTTTTATAATAATGTTAACTACAGACTCGGCGAAATAAATTTTTAAAATCACAATTCCTAAAACATACCAATTCCTTTACAATCAAATTTATTAGAATTGAATCAGGGAATCCCATTCTTGAGGACTACTTTCACATAAAAAATTATAAGCTAAATCACTGACCACGCCAGTACATTTTTGTTGAAAAGCATTAATCAACCTGCCCAGGTAGATTTCAATACATGTTAAACAATTATTTTTGGTACGTAGTATTAAATTTGGTGATTGTATTGAAACCAATTTGTTAAACGTGATGAAAATAAATAATACGAATAATAAACTAAAAAATAATTAACACTTTATTCTTCAATTTTACTATGTATTATCTGAAAGTATTTTTAATTTTGCGTATAAAGAGACTTTTTCAAACAGAATTTTAAAGCAATTAAACCGTTTCTAATTATTATATGATCTAAACAAAGTGTGAAATAATCGTTGTTAAAATATAATCTATTAATTTGAAAAGCGTTTAGATGATCGTAAACCGAAAATTTAATACTAGATTAAAATCTTAATTCGTAATATATTTTTATAAGCAATTCATTGTATAGTAATAATAAATTTTAAAAAAAATTGAATTAATTTTTTCAATGAATAACTGTTTAAAAAAGTTAAACTGTGGTTTTAATCTTTATGTAATACGCCCGTGTTTTTACAACTTTAGTATAATACTTATATACGACCAATTAAGATCAACAAGGTAAATTACTAATCTAAATAACATAACAAACACAATTTGTGCCTTATCTAGAACTATAAATGCGAAAAAAGTACTTAATAGTAGCTTCAGTGGCGTTGATTAATCTAATTTTTGTAACACTGTTTGTTATATAAATTAATAGAAAAATTGTATACCTATAATTTAGGTTTAGAATTAATTAAATTTTATTTAGCTTCCTAAAGTATTAATTATTACAGATTGCACGGCGATGTGTTGCGTAAATATTATTTGATCGTGTTTAAATAATAATTATTTTAATTTTACACTAGTTTAAAACGATTCCATTATTTATTTAAGAATGATAAAAGTGTGGCATTGATTTTGTTTAAGGTTAATCTCGGTAATAACAAAAGCAAAAAAAGTTGGGTAAAAATCGTAAAAAATACCTTTGTCAGATATATCCTTCACCATCTTGCTAAATTAAACACAAAACACTTAAACAAAATCAAAATATTATTGAAGAGTACCAGTTGGAAAATGTCGGTCACCAATGTTGGTAAATGAATGAATGGTTAGAAACTCGCGAAACAGTTATATAGAAGGTACAGGTGGAAGTTCGTGTTCGCAGAGAGAACTGCGAAAGAAAATTGTAATGCATAACTGTCGATATGCAATACCACAGTGCTAACCTACTCGTTTATAACATTTTATTATCGATAACACAAATTTTACTAACGGTATTTTCAAAAGCAAGAAAATTTTTTAAAACCAGTTTAATCATTGAAAAGTAAAATCTTTTCTAAATAACTGGAACGGCAAAATTTTTGTTTCTTAATAGATACAATTGTTTGTGGTACTTAACCACGTTCACGTATTAACATAAAAGCATAATAAAAAATTAAGCCTTACCATCTAACAAAAGTGTTACTAAAATAAATTTAATGTATTGTGATTTCACAAGAGTTTTTGTATTTTGTTAAAGTTGCATTCTGTTTGTATTGGTTCAAAACCACTAGTGCGAGTAATTATTAAAAAAAAATTGTGGTTTGTGCAAATGCATACTTGTATGTTTTTCACTATTAAGATTATCATTTAAATTTTTTATATGTTGATAGTTACGGAGGTTTGTTTTAGTACGGATTTCATTTTATTTTGCATATTTTGCACATATCAAAGCGTTACTTCATATGAAAATGCATACATAATGGCAAGAAGTATTCCTATCAAGTTACTGACTTGAAATCTTTGAATACCAATTAGGCATTTGAGCATGTAATATGTGCCCAACCGCTCTACAGGAGTATTAAATTAAGACAACGATAAGAACTTTCTTAGAATTTGTCATAGCTAAGTGTTTATTTATTGGCATACCTAATTGCTTTTACTTGTTCTTGGCAGAAACATCAGAGAAAGCAATTCATTTCAATGGGCTAGCTTAATGTGGCAGCAGTATCTGACTCGAGATGTAATCTTTCTTTAGGTACTTGTTTTCATGAAACCAACTTTCATGGGTAAGTGAAAAAAAATTTTTAAAAAAAAAAACAGTTAGGGATAGTGTTTTCCTAGGTGGGGGAAGTTTTTTTTTTCTCGTTTTTTTTTTTTTAGTTTTTTTTTTTATTTATTTATTTATATTTTTTTACTATTTTTTTTAAATATATTTTTAATTTTTTTTTTTTTTTTTTTTTTTTTGTTTTTATTTATTTTTTTTTTTTTTTAAAATAAAAATTAGTTTGAAAAAATTATTTTTTTTTTTTGGTTAAAGTGGTTTTTGGATTTTCCCAATAAATTGGGTTTTTTTTTTTATTTTTTTTTTTTTTTTTAAAGATATATGGTTTTTTGTTTTTTTTTTTTTTTTTTTTTAGTTTTTGTTTTAAAATAATATGTATGGATAGTCCGAACCCCCATAATCCGAAATACTCTATAATCCGAACGCCCCAATTGCGTAAAATGATATTCATAATCTGAACACCATGCATTCTGCAATCCGAACGCCGGTTTCCGAGAAGATGATGAAACACTTTTTACTACACGTCTCTGCGAGTTGGTTTGTTGTTTAGTTATCAAGAGACAACCAGAACAGTTTAGTTGTTTTGTTTTGTGAGTTGTCGTTTGTTTTGTGAGTTGTCGATACGTTGTGTGCTGTGTGCATACATATTGCAACCATGACTTCTAAACGTAAGCATGTCACCTTAACACTTGAAAAAAAGGCTGATATTTTACGTCTACTGGAATCTGGGAGTTCATTCCCATCTCTGGCAGCGCGATTTAATGTTGGGAAGTCAACAATATCCGACATCAAGAAAAAGAAGAACGAAATTCTTGGTTATGTATCACGAACTGAAAAAGGGCCGGGAACAAGGAAAACGATGCGTAATGCGGAATTTTCTGATGTCGAAGATGCAGTATATACATGGTTTCTACAACAGAGAGCGCGACATGCACCAATTTCCGAAGCAATCATACTTCAGAAGGCTCGCCAGTTCTTCAGTGATATGAATTATGGAGAAGAAGTCAATTTTGAAGCAAGTAGAGGATGGTTTCAAGGATTCAAGCACAGATTTGGAATCCGCTCGTTGAAAGTTACTGGGGAGAAGCTGTCGAGTGACGAAAGTGCCGTGGAACCATTTCGTATTGAAATGAAACAGAAAATTGAGCAATTCCATCTTTCTCCAGAGCAAATCTACAACGCGGATGAATCTGGTTTGTACTGGCGCTGCCTTCCAGAAAAGACATTAGTACACGCGGACGAAAAGGGTGCACCGGGTCGCAAAATCAGCAAAGATCGAATTACTTTTATGCCTTGTGCAAATGCAAGTGGCCGACACAAATTAAGGTTGCTTGTAATCGGCAAATCAAAAAATCCAAGACCATTCAGAAACATTGAGCTACCTGTCTATTACCGATACCAAAAAGTGCGTGGGTTGATCAAGCTATCTTCAAAGAATGGTTCCATAATGAATTCGTACCAAGCGTAAAAAAGCATCTTCGCAACAACAATCTCGAAGAAAAAGCACTTTTGGTATTGGATAATGCTTCAGCTCATAGACCAGAACAACAACTAGCCAGCCGTGATGGTAATATTCAAGTAATGTTTCTACCACCCAATTGTACCGCCCTGATTCAGCCGATGGACCAGAATGTGATCCAAAATGTTAAAGTCACATATCGGAAAAGATTGCTGCAAGAGGTGCTCTTACAAGAAGATGAAAACATAGCGAATTGTTTGAAAAATGTGTCGTTGAAAGATGCTGTGTTTGCGCTAGCCGAATCTTGGAAACAAGTGCCTGAAAATTGGTGAAGAAGTCATGGTCTCAACTTCTTTCGACCAATACCATGGATGAATGGGATGTAGAAGATTTGATGCCTTTGAATGAATTAAGAGAAAATGGTCTGATGGAGAACCTGATCTAGTGGAGTTAGTGAACAGAGTGAATCGTGCTGATAATCCGTTGACTAAAACAGAAGTTGAAAAATGGGCAAGAGGTGAAGATGAGAAACATTTGGATCTAGATATCTTAGAAGATGATGAGATCATTGCTTCTGTCACAGGACGGAATCAGAACTCTGATGACGAAGAACCTATTCAAAAATATCCAGTAAAGAGGCGGTCATGTCATTCAATTCATGTCTACAATGGGCGGAAGAAAATGCATTGCCACTGCATGAAGTGATTCTTCTAAGAAGAATTCGGCAGAAGGCTGTCGATCTAACCATCCAAAAATGTGTTCAAAGCACTCTTGATAATTTTGTTCAAACTGTTGAGAGACAATGAACTGTGTAAATAATAGGACTCTTCAAAAATCTTTTTGTTGTTAATCAAACGTTTCATTTATCTTTTGTTATTACAATACATATGTACATACATATGCAGTCTTAGAATAAAAAAGTATTATGTATAGTGTGCATATACTAAACAGTACGTATGTACATAATTATGTATACATATTGAATAAATAAAAGTTTTCATAACCGCTGAGTACCTATTTTTCTGTGACAGGAATGTATTTGTACGGTTAAAGAAGGTATCTATGAACCGAACGTGTTCGGATTATGCATATCATTTATTTTGAATTCTATAATCCGAAGTTTTGGTAAACCGAACGGGTCCTGCAATCTTTCTGTTCGGATTATCCATACATTACTGTATAAGTATATAATCGCTCTTAAAAAAGGGAAAAAAAAGATAATTGATTTTTTTTTTAGAAGAAAAAAAAAAAAAATTTTTGTTTTTTTTTTTGTTTTTTTAAAAAAATATTTTATTTATAAAAAAAAAAAAGTTTTTTTTTTGAAAAAAAAAAAAAAGTATAAAAATAGAAGATTTTTAGTAATGAAAGTCAATAAGCGCTCTTCTTTGCATCTTTACCATCATATTGTTGCAAAAAGAAGCAATTCTACAACTAATACACATAAATGACTTTTTTTTTAGATATTTTCTCAAGTAACTTGAGCCTTCTATAGGAGTACAAAAGGGGGTTTTTAGGTAAACACCATAAGAACGTTTTTTGCCAACGTTTTGACTGGATTAGTCCAGTCTTTGTCAAGGCATCTGTATTATTCACGAAACACTAATTACAATCGATATATTCGGTAGTATATATAAAATTGTCTACAAAAAATATTAAAAAATTTATGTAATACAGGGATGTGACTAGGCCGATTATACTTCCAGTGTGTAAGATAAGAGTGTGTCTTTTATCTATTTTAAAGAAATTCTCACGGAATAAAATGTTCAGGTTCTAATTCATTCATTGTTAGGTAAGCTTTACCTCTTATCTTACACTTGAAATGATAATCTGCCTAGACACGTACCTGTATCACATAAATTTTTTAATATTTTTATATACTATTTTCATTATTTTATTTTTTTTTTTTTTTTTTTTTTTTATGTTTACTAGTTAAGAGAATTTTTTAATTTTATTTTAATATTTTCCCTTATCCAAATTTATTTTAATTCACCCAATAAACTCCCCACCAAAAAACTCCTTTCCCCCTTTCCTTTTTTTTTTTTTTCCTCAACCCCCAAATAAAAAAAACAAAAAACATACAATTTACTTTCTTTTTTTTTCTTTTTTTTTTTTTTTTTTATTTTTTTTTTTTTCTTTTTTTTTTTTTTTTTTTTTTTTTTTTTTCTTTTTTTCTTTTTTTTTATTTTTTTTTTTTTTTTTTTTTTTTTTTTTTTTTTTCTTTTTTTTTTTTTTTTTTTTTTACGAGGATATATTGAAAAATTCTTAGCCTACTATAGAACCAAACAAAATTTCAATGTCAAAATATTTTATTACTCAACATATTCTCCTCTTAATTGGATACATTTATTACAGCGAACCTGCAACGTCTCTAGACCTTTCAAAAAAATGTTTCTTCTTGCTCTGCAAACCAGACCTCCACAGCTTCTATTACCTCCTTGTTGGAAGAAAATGTACGACCTAAACTTTTTTTTCAGTTGAGGAAAGAGGTGATAGTCGGACGGAGCCAAATCGGGTGAATAAGGGGGTGTTCTAGTAATTCAAACCCTAAATCACGAATTTTTGCATGGCAACATGAGATTTGTGTGCAGGGGCGTTGTCCTGCAAAAACAAAACACCTTTGGATAGCTTTCCGCGTCTTTTCTCTTTAATATTTTCCCGTAGAGTGGTCAGTAATGTCGAATAGTAATCTCCAGTTATTGTTCTACCCTTATCCAAAAAATCAATCATGATTACTCCATGGCAATCCCAAAAAACTGAAGCAAGAACTTTTCCAGCAGATTTTGGACACGAAACTTCTTAGGTCTTGGAGAACCAGAGTGTCGCCATTCCATCGATTGTTGCTTTGTTTCTGGATCGTAGAAATGTACCCAAGTCTCATCCATAGTAACAATTCGGTTTAAGAAGTCTACATCGTTTTCAAATCGAGCACAGATCGAACGCGATGCTTCTACCCTTGCACGCTTTTGGTCAACATTCAAACATTTGGGGATCCATTTTGCAGCAATTTTTCTCATGTCCAAATTGACGTGAACCATATGATGAACGCGTTCGTATGAAATATTCAGTGCTTCAGATATCCGTTTTAGCCCAATTCGACGGTCTGATAAAATCATGTCATGAACTGCATCGATATTTTCGGGGACTGACACAGAAACTGGCCTTCCCGATCGGTCATCATCTTCAATGGAAAATTTACCTCTTTTGAAGCTTGCATTCCAATTTTGACGGTCGCATACGAAGGACATTGATCACCAAGGGTATTAAGCATATCTTCGTAAATCTGCTTACCTCTTAACCCTTTTAAATACAGGTACTTGATGATGGCTCGATTCTCCAATTTTTCGATTTTCACAATTTCGGTGGACATCTTTTTTCATTTAATTTATTGCGTGACTCTGGTTTACTTTTTTGACGTCAAACTTTACACTGACACTTCTAATAAGTTATTGTTCGTTGCTGTGGTAACGCAATATTTTGTTTATGCAAGGAACTGGTGTAGGCTAACTAGATATCAATACATCCTCGTATAAGGTTTTCTGGTTGTAGTTTGTTGTCGACTTTAATTTTCGCCGCTTTGCGTTTTTGGACCTATTTATTACATTCGTATATTGTATGTTTTGCGTCGTCTTCTTCATTTTTACAGTATCAGCACGTATTTGTGTCTTCTTTTTTAATTAAAAACATAAATATTTACCAAAACATCCATGTACACTTAGAGCTTGTGTAAGGTAGTAATTTAATTGGCCTATTTGTCTATCGTATCATGGTTTTATATTGCGTAAGTTTATCTCCATTTCACGGTTGTATCATATTGGTTTTGCCACCTATTTATGGTTTTGTTTCTTTTCTTTCCTTTTAGTTCTTTGTTAATTTCTTCTCTTTGTTTCTTTCTCTTGTGTATTCAGCTCTTTTATTATTAATAAGTCTAGGAGTATCGTGCTAGTTATAACCATTAAATCCTCATTTGATATTGTTCTGTATACTGTTCCAACTCTTAAAACCAGAGGTCTTTGGCATTTAGCTACTTCTATTTGACTTTTTTTTATGTTTAAGGCTGTCATCCATATGGGGGCAGCGTATAGAACAATGGACTACATAGCTGTTAACATGACTTTCCTCCTGTCTTTCGTCGGACCCCTTTTGTTAGGGGGCAAACATGTCAGGGCTCTGATGGATTTTTTTGCTTTCCTCGTTACTTTGTAGACGGGTTTTGTAAAAGTCAATCGATAGTCGATTGTCATACTGAGATTCAAAATGTATGTTTTTGCTTTCTTGCTCCAATTTCGAATGGTGGCTGTCGTTTTATCTGGCGCAAGTGCAAGTTTATTTTTTAACTATAAGTTAATCTTATGTAACGTTTCGTCACCGTTCAATTGTAGTTTGCCCGGGTTTTTAGCTGCTATCATAATAGCAACATCGTCCGCGTAACATATTATTTTTGTGTTCTCTAGGTAGACTTGGTGTAGAAGATCATCATACAGGATATTCCATAGGTTCCAGGACGGATCCTTGCGGGACTCCTGCTCCTATTTCTATAATGTTTTTTGGGCTGATTTTAATTTTTCTTTTTGTAGGTAGCTCCTGACAATGTCCTGTATACATTTGTTTTATTCTTTGTGTTATAAGTTCCCACAAAGCCATGTTAAAAGCGTTTTTAACGTCTATTAAGATTATAGCACTCTATTTATTTATTTAATCGTATGGTACATTTTAAATATTGTATTGTGATGTAAGTGTTATGTATTAAATAAATAAATAAATAGCTCTCTATGGTTTTGTGTTCTTCCTTGTTTCGTAGACAAAATTTAGCACTTTTTCTCTGGCGTCAGTTGTTGATCGACTCCTCCTGAAACTATATTGGTTTTCATGGAGTCCTCCAGCATTTTCGATCTCTGTATTGAGTCTCTCGTTTATTATGCTTTCATACATCTTCCGTAGTATATCTAGTAGGCAAATCGGTCTGTATGTCCGCTGTTTCGTTTTTTTTTTGGTTTTTGTAATAATATAAGTTTCACTGTCTTCCATTCTTCGGGGAATTTCGTATTTAATAGCAAACTATTGAAGATATTGCTTATGTTTAATTGGTCGGTTAGGGCTATTCATTTAATGACCTCTGTGGTAGATTGTTTTTCTTATCTTAATTTTTGCAATAGCCACTTTCATTTCTTAATCAGTTATCTTGCTGATTTCACTTGTTCTTGATATTTTGGTTGATATTTCAGATTTTGCTGTCTTTGAAATAAAAAGTTTATCGCAGATTTCTCTTTTTTTTTCTGCCGTTAACTTTATTTTTGGTGTATTTATTTTTAATTGTTTACGAACTATCCTGTATGCGTCTCCGAATATGTCATTATCGAGGTTGTTGATAAGTTGCTTCCATTTCTTTCTTTTGTTATTTAATATGCTGTTTTTTAGTTTACTTCTTTTATAGTTTATTTGCAGTTTTTCTCTTTTTGGTCGTCTTTTTCTCTTTGGCATATTCTTCCCTGTTTTCGGCAGTTTTGTATGTTTGTTGCTATCTCCTCGTCCCACCAGTATGGTAATTTGTACCCAGTACTAGCCTTAATTTTTGGTGTGGTCTAAGTAGGCGTTGCGTATTTGTGTTGTGACTTCTTTAACTGTTAGAGTTTTTGTGTCGGATTTTTATGTTTTTGTAGTGTTATATTAACTTTTTTTGTTTATTTTTCCCAGGAGCCATTTTCTCTTTGTTGTTCTTCTTGTTTCTAGCTCCGTTTTAATATATTTGTGGTTGCTCAGTGTTTCTTCTTTGTCCACTTTCCAGATTATTTTATGTTCTGCCATGTTTTCGCTTACCAGGGTTAAGTCGATGTATGATGTCCCATTTCTCCTCTCAAAGATAGGTTTTTTACCGTCGTTTAGTATCACTAAGTTCAGAGAAGCAGCCCAATCAAGCATAATAACTCCTCTTTTGTCGGTTTTTCCTCCCCAGTACGTATTTTTTGTTCTAAAGTCGCCTGTGATTATGATTTTGATTTCACTTTTTCCCTTCCGTTTGATATTTTTGAATGTATTTTTTCTAATGCTTTTTAAAACTCTTCTAAGGTAGAGTTAGGACTAGAATAGGTGCTAAATATTATATAATCATCCATTTTTATACTTATAGAGTATTTTTCAACAAATATATTACAGATACTTAGGTTTGGATTTATAATAACTAGCGCGAATTTGTGTCTTCTTTTATAATTTTACATAAATATTTGCCAAAACATCCATGTACACTTAGAGCTTGTGTAAGGTAGTAATTTAGTTGACCTATTTGTCTATCGTACCATGGTTTTATATTGCGTATTAACACGTAGGTTCATCTCTCTTTCTCGGTTGTATCCCATCGGTTTTGCCATTTGTTTATGGTTTTGTTTTTTTATATCCTTCTTAGTTCTTTGTTAATTTTTTTTCTTTGTTTCTTTCTCTTGTGTATTCAGCTTTTTCTATTATTAATAGGTCTAGGGGCATTGACCTAGTTATAACCATTAAATTCTCGTTCGATATTATGCTGTTATGCTTTCTATATTTTGCTTTGTTATGTATGTCTTTTCTTAGGTGTTGGTGATTATAATTGCGTCAGTTGTCATTTCTTTTCCGTACTTCATTTTGTCTTGTTCATCTTATTTTTATTTTTGTGTTTGTTTTGGCATAGTTCACCTCAAGTATTTTCCTTAGCATGTTTTTGTGTACGCCTTGTGGGGCTACTATATCAATATGTACCATACCTTCTTCTACGATTTTGTATTTATTGTGTTTTGTCATCTCAAAAAGGTCTTTTTGGCTTCGCCCGTCTTTTCTAGTCGTGTCGTAAAAGTAAGTCATTACATTGGTTTTCCTATTAGTTATTCCTTCTTTAGTCCTTCATGAAGTACACTTCGTCAGTTTTGTGTATTTTCCTCCTAGACAGTCTGACGCATCTTCCTCTTCCAGCTCTTGATATCTGTTTAGGAGCATCTTGCAAATCCTCGTTCTTCTTTTTTTATTGATGTCTGTGAAAATTATGGTGTTTTCTGACGTTTTGTTCTTGTTTGTACTTTTATTATTTTTGTTCTTTAATAACTTCCGGGATTCCACTCTTGATCGCATATATTTAAAAATTCTTCGTAGGTTGTTATGTCATGGTCTTGCAACTTAATATAATTTTGCTTTGTATATATACGTGTTACGTTTTTCATTTCGACTTCTTTTACTTTCTTTTCTATCAATTGATAATTCGGTTTTTCTGTTTCTAAATCAATTATTGATCCTCTATCTTGTCTCGGTTCTTCCACATCTCTTCTTATGTGAGTGAGCAAAGTTCTTTTGATGTCCTTTTATTTCTTCATGTACGTTTTGTTTTCTGAGATATATTTTTCTATCTCCTCAATTTTTTTTTATTAATTTTTTCATAGTTATACTTTCTTGGTTTTCCTGTTGTGCTTGCGTGGGACTTAATTTTCCGCTTTTCGTTTCTTTTGTAGTTTTCTAGGATTTCCCATTTAAAACCTGGAGTTTCTGTGACCTTGTTTCTGTCTATATCTTTTTTTTCGTTGTCCATTTTCCGTTCTTTTTTATTCATGTCTTTATCGGTTTCAATAGTGTCTTTTTTTTGTTTAGGTGTTCTCGGCGTGGTAGTGCTTTTGCCAAAAGCCAGCGTTTCATCTTCGCACCACAGGGATCCGCTTCCTGTTTAAGGGGTTGGTGTCGTTTTTGTTGATTCTTGTTGCCTGATTAGGGTAAAATCTAGGTACTTGTCAAATCATTTTTTTGCAGTAGCTTGTGTCGAGACATGGGCCTGGTTACCCGCCACATGCTCTTCGCGATTGCTGGATGACGACCGAAGGAAGCTCGCTCAACAACTTCACTTCCTGCCGGTACTGGGGTATACCTCCCTGTACTATAGACTTCCGTAGCAACCTTGAACGGTTTTGTTAGAATATCCTAGCATTTTAGACTTTCTGCCAAGTTTGGTTCTGTCATCCGTATAGACCGTCTAATTTGAAACATTAATTTCCACAAGGAAAAAGAAGTAGAAGTAGAGTGAAAGCTCCCTACCTCCCGGAAACCTAATAGTGTCGGGGGCGGAAAAAACAAGAGTAAAGAGTTTAACCAAGGAAAGTTGTAGGTAAGTATAAAGAAAAGAAGTTTGACCATTTAGACTAGTTAAAACAAGATCAAGACTCGGCTGTGAGGTACTCCGGGAGTGCCAGTTCCCGTACTGACCAGATGTCAGCTCATTGGAGTCTCGTACTCGTCGGCCATCAGTACGCAGGGTCCACCACGAGGAGGTGTGTATCGGAATCGAGCAAAGGAGAGACTAGTAATGTCGCATAGCAAGTCATTATATTTGCGCTTCACTGCTCTTCCGGACCCGAATCCGGATCGATTGTGATTATGTTTCTTTAATAATACAGATGCCTTGACAAAAACTAGACTAATCAAGTCGAAACGTTGGCTAAAAACATTCTTATCGTGTTTACCTGAAAGCTCCCTTTTATACTCCTATAGAAGGCTCAAGTTACTTGAGAAAATACCTAAAAAAAAAAATATAGTATGGAGTTTCCCATCAATACATGAATGACGTTTACAAAGGTGGATATGATTAGTATTAGTTTATGACTATTTTCCGCCAACCGATAGTCGTTATTTTGCGTTATTGTTGATACCGGACTTATAAACCATCAGTTATCTGATCACTGTGGTGTATTTTGTGATATACATTTTTAAATACCTGTTCAACATCCTATATTTGTCACTTAAAAAATTACAATAAATTTTCAATTACTTCGTTTCAAAGCGACCTTTCTCTTATTACAAACGAAAGTAATATTGATAACAAAGTTATGTTATTTAATAATTATGTTACCTACTTGTTCGATAAACATGCACGTATGTTCATTCTAAAATAACCAAATCTTTGGTCCATGGTTGACACCAACATTGATAAAATTAAAAAAATTGTTTTAGGACTTAAGTATCGGGATTGATAACATTTCTGCAAAAATGCTATAACTGTGCCTTAGTGTTGCTGCTCCGTTTTTAACCCCTATAGTAAATTGTTGTATAAAAGAAGGATATTTTCCAGAAATTTGGAAGTATTCTATAATCAAACCACTGGCAGAAATTAGTAACCTTATGCATTATAGTGATCTTCGACCAATAAGTCTGTTACCTACTTTTTCAAAACAAATCTACGATTACGTTTACGCCGACAAAATTATTAAAGATTCTCAGTCAGGTTTAGAAGGGGGTTTAGTTACAATCACGTTGCTTCCAGACCTTCTGATTATATTCTTAGATCACTTGATTAGGGGCCTTGCAACTGCTGTTATCTTTTTAGACTTTTCTAAAGCATTGACCGCATGCTGTTGTGTGCTGAACTCAAAAATTTTGGATTTGATGAAATTTCTATTGTGTTTTTTAAATCTTACTCGAGTGATCGATTTCAAAAAGTTGTAATTAACAATACGTCGTTCAGTTTTAAGTTTATTACATCAACTTTCTGTTTTAGGACCTTTGTTATTCATAATTTATATCTTTGGCATTACAAACACTATAAATAATGTTAACATTCATTCTTCTGCTGATGATACACAATTATACTACTCATTTGATCTAAAGTTTTTAAATAGAGTGTCAGCAGCTGCTAGAAATATAGATTTGAATGCAATTAACTATTTTCAAAATCACACAATCTTAATTTGAACTCAGCTAAATGTAATACTTAATCTATGGACCAAGTCTGCTTGAATCTTTTTTACCTAATATGAAACTGTATATAAATAACAAATCTATACGTTACAAAAAGAACGTCAGACACCTTAGAATTATATTTGACTGCAAACTTCGCTTCCAAAAGTCTTTCTCCTAATAAAAAAAGCATATTTGGTTATTCGGTAATTGTATAGAAACCGTAACATATTGAACTTTCATTTACGCAAACTTCTTTGTGAAAATCTAGTTCTTTCCTTATTGAATTATGGACTTATCGTGTTCTACCCTTGTCTGGATTATATTAATAAACAAAGATTCCAAAAGTTCAAAATTGGTGCTGTCGATTTTATTTGGGTTACGAGAAAGTGATAAAGTTTCCTTAAAAATAAACCAGCTAGGTTGGCTCAAAATTTATATTTTAATTAAGTTTCGCGTTTCATGTTTAGTATTTCGAGTTATGACAACCTCATTTCCATCATATTTAAAAAAAAAGGCACTCATATACATTAACGTGTCCTAAGTATCGACTCTCTTTATTTCGTCGCTCTTTTACATATAACGCTTGTAAGATTTATAATAGCATTCCAAATGAATTAATGACACATTCTTTAAACTATTTACTTTATCAGACAATAAGTAAGTAAAGATCAGTTTTGAAAGAAAATATTTAGTACATATAAAAGAAAATGTGAAGTACCTTAAGTTGTTACAAAAATAAAATTTTAGTTTAGTATGTGCAGTGTTGAGGTTAAGTGAGTAGCTTAAGCTAGACTTCGCCTCATTTATCTTCACTTGAATTGTATATAATAATGCAAAACAAAATAAAGACAACAAAGATATTATTATTATTCTTGTTATTATTAAATGTAATGCTTGTAGCACAAGATTTTGTCTCAAGTTACACCAAGATATTCGACGTAAAGGCGAGGGGTGATTTAGTGTAAATTTACAAGTAGAAACTGCTAATGTTTTTTCTATTTGACAAATACGAAAATACTCGACTCATCTGCGTAAGCAGTTAAAGATTAATTGATTTCAGTATCTGCATTTTTTCTGGCCCATGTGGTATCTACTAAATAGTCTGCTCATTTAATAAGTTGTACATTGGTAAAATAATTACAATGCGGCTAATAGGACACGTAAGTTACTATTTAGTCAATCGCAATAAATATGAGGATATGAGATTCCCAACAACCATTCCACAAAGTAAAATCCATCCCTTCTCTTCTTAAGTGCAGAATTTTGTTTTATTCTTATTGTGGTTGTTTAACATTATATTTAATGAATATCAAAACTTCTCAATGCTTGTTACTCATTTATTCCTAAAGCAAGAAAAGGTATACAGCATTCACTAAGAGGCGATTGTTCCCCTGACTTGACTTCTTGAGATTTTTTCCAATAGAAGTACTTAAAATCTCTTGTCTTCAATAATTGTCTCAGGAACCTCAAAAACAATATTTGAGTTCAAAACAACTAAATTCGTTTCCAATGTTTCAAAGAATGCACGAAAACTTTATTCACTGAGTATCTAGACTCTAGAGTATGAAGGACGCCATTTAGGCGTACTTTCTTGAAAACCGTATAAAGTTAAATGAATAGCATTCCTGTTACACAATGATGATTTGCAAAACAATTTCAAGTAAATAATTATTTATTTCAAACTAAACGTTAATTTAAAGTTTTAGTGCAGATAATTTTTTTTTTGGAAGTGGTAGGATAGCACGAGGCGTTACTAGATGTTGTTAACATCTTATTAGTACAAAAGTTTAAAGCTTTTATGTGGTAAGGGATTCTTAACTATATTAACGATTAATGTGAATGCTATGCTATTTACACTTTACCCGTCTGAAGATGACTATCATACTTTAATCTGATTCTGTAAAACCCAGAGATGCATGTAGATAGTAATAATGCCCCAAATTGTTATGTACGCCAAATGCTGTTCCTGTTTTTAAGATTTGTACAGTAACTATTATTGATGATATGATGAACCTCCTAGGTTACTAGGATTTCCATCAATTTTGTTGCTAGAATAGACGTTCATAGATTTCAATTACAGACTTTAAGAGGAAGATTGGTCGGCATAAGTCTGATGGCTTATTTAAGCAGGATAAGTTTGACATTTATTTAGATGTCAGAGAATGTCACTATTTGTAGAGTGAGTAAAACTTATCAGTGTGACAGTTGTGGTTTTTAAGACGGAGGTCATATGAAAGTTGATTGCTGAGTGGAAAGGTTGTGGTTTTCAGTAAAGCGGGTCTTAGCGATTGTCTAAACTTTCCCGTGATGATATTATAATTATTGAGCCTTTAGGCCTAAATCTAAAATAACATTAGTTAATATATTTTTGTTATTGGAATTTTTTTGTTTGAAAAAATAAAGTGAAATGGTCTAGGTTTGTTGCCATAAGTCTTCCTTTCTTGTTGTATTGCAATAGATTTATATTGTAGATAAAAGGTCTTTCAGTACACATTTTTGTACACATTTCCGTAGTTTAAAGTTCCATTCTTTGAACATTTTCCCGGAATTAGTCTACGTAGTAACTCCAAGTCTCAACCATAGCATTATAATTGCCGTAAATGACGTAATTTTTATTAAAAGTTAAGAAAACTGTAAAAATGGAACCTAGGTTCTTTTCAATTCTGGTCTTATTGAGTGAAAGCAAGAAACCGAGACAGCGAGTTGTTTTATGGTAACAGTTAAACAATTTTGCTACTATTTGATACCGACAAGATTGTGCATCAGTTCTAGGGAGGTTGTGATTAGGGTCATCAATCACTAGAATCGTGGTAGCTTTTTTATAACGTAGGTCATAGCAAGAGTATGACTAACGTTAAATTGCACCTTAACGGAGGCAGACTATGTACTCTCTTCGCTTTTTGGTGTAAGCTCTTTTACCAGGGGTCTAAACATTAATCCTTTTTTCCAATGGTAAATGCATCTATCAGTAAATATTAAGTGTCTTTAGTCATTTTACTCGATTTATCTATTTGGGTTTTCTTGGGCTTCTCCTGCTCATCTGAAGAACTGCTACTTTACTACACATATACATACTTCTTTGTTTAAAAATAAAATTACTTAAAAGAAAATGCCAAATTTGTTGTTAAAACTATTCGACTCAAACTTCCACTTTTCCCACTTTTATTAAAAAGAAACACGAAACTGCCAACAACTCATCCAAGTGAGTGGGGAATGATATCTTAACTAACAAGGGATAAATAAAAATAATCTGCGATGTGGTTATAAAAACTTGAGTCAAAGATTAGCATTGACTAAGTGATGTTATTTATTATAATTATAATCTGTCCTCTTACGGATTTGCATTGTTTTTTGAGCCAACGCTTAGTTGAAAATAATAATGAAATTAGCTTTGTAACTGCTTACGCATCTAATGACTAAGTTGCTTATTCACAAAGCTGTACTAGATGACGTAACCATCTTATTATTCATAGATGATGTAACCATCTTAGGGTAGTAGACATTCCCTCAAAGTACAAGTCTTGGTGTTTGTTTGCAATTGTACAATCCTTTGCGGATTTACAACAAGCAATTAGAGAGTGTTGTTCACGCCAACGCTTAGTTAGGTTCAATAATCGAAAAATCAACTTTGGTAATTGCTTACACATCTGGTAATCTTTTTAATTATAAATAGTCTAATTAGGTATGGATTTATTAAATAATTAAATACATTGAAAGGGAGAAAAGAATTAGAAGTTGTAGTGGATTCTGATAAACATAGAACCAACTCTCAACACAAATATTTTTTTAAAATTACGTCAAGTGTTGTAATTGATTAATTTCTCAACCTTATATATTTTATTTTTAGATGTTTTCTGAAACCCATTTGGATTAGTATACACATAAGAGATGACTTTACAAAAAGGTTGATACAAAACTTTTGATAAGTGAAACATGTCAATATTAAATAATAATATGTTGTTATATAACGATACCTTGAACACATTAGTCATGTCTCGTTTAATCTTCACCACTAATTTATAATAATTATAGAATAATATTAATTCTAGCAACAAAAACGTAGTAAAGAATGCAGGTTATCAAGAAATTGTTTGAATCGATTTAAATAACTAATATTGTTTCAGGTAATTGTTATGTGTACGATAGTTGCATGTTAAACTATATATTAACAAATTTAATGCATGCTCTATGTGTTTACTAGTTAATTGACATACTTTTCAATAATTTTTTAATGTTTATTTCTTTTTGTTTGTTGCTTTGTAAATATGTAGCGCAGGTTTATTACCAATATTTAAGTTAATATTTATTTTACAAAATTGGAGCGCGAAGCTTCGTGAATAGCTAATTTTTGTACACCGTATTGGTTTACTTGTGTGGTACTTAGTTTTATATCTACTGAGTGGTTTAAATGTCTAGAAGAATGTGTGTAACTTTTAAAATATAGAAAATATAAAAAATAGTTTTAATAAAAGTTTTTTGGTAGTTTATTTCAAATTTTACTTCGGAAAAAGCTCCCCTCTTTTTGACTTAAAATTTTTGAAATAAGCTTTTTATATGGTTAAAATGATGTTTTAACCATCGTATGTTATACAGGGTTTCTATAAACGCTTGTTTCATCAAGTTGGCAATTAAATGATAATAATTACAACGGTACGATGAAATAACTGAAATTAACATAAATTAATTCGCTATCAGTTTAAGCGGCAAATTTGTATTTTTTCAACACTCACCTGATCAGCCAATCATTTATAGAAACCCTGTATAATGATATTTTGGGAAAAAATTGCTTGGACTTCAACAAAACCCAAAACCTTGATTCAATCAAAATTACTGAAAATAAAGCAAGTTTCGCCATTAACCGCAAGACAGTGACCTAAGCCGAACTTCATGCTTCATCAATTATTCTTTCTCTATCTAACACGATTGTTCGGCCTATTCATTAACTTCAAATGATCCCTTTTTATCAGAGTAGGGTTTTATCGCTTTTTCTATTTACAGATGAAAATTTACCAACATTAATCTTTTCAACAATTTTGATTGAATAAAGATTTTGTAGAATACCAGGCAACATTTCTCAAAAATATCATTATTTAAGATTAATACAACGTTGTAACCACAACGAAGCCAAACAATTTTTTATAAGTAGTAAAATGGGTTCATTATTACACAAATATTTTTTTATTATTCATATTTGAAAAGTTACACTCATTATTTCTCACTTTTAATCCTCACGGTATATTAAACCATTTACTTACTAAATGTAGCAATTTGCAGACTGTGAACACATGGCCAAATAAGAATGTCACCACTCACAGTGTGGGAAAGCCAAATTGAATAAATTCATTATTTCGGTTTTATTGTACATATTTATAAAGAATCCCAAACACGTCAAATTTAAATTACAAATTGACATTCGTCAACCCCTTTTGAATGACAGGAACAACCCCCAACCCCAAATTTTTAAATGGGTAGTATAAACTTATTTTTAAGTTTATTGCAAAATACGCTACAATACATCAAAAAACTAAATGTAATACAAAATTGAATAAAAATGTAAAAACCAAATAATCAATGAAGAAGATGTTCAAAATGTTAACCGTGAACGTCTTGTCAACGAAACTTATTTCCCATTTAGGTATGGTATTGATGATAAGAAAGTGACCAAAAATCATAACACTGTGCTTTTTAGACGGAATCCGTTAAAATTTCAATAAACAGTTTTCGTGGCAATGTTTAGTTTGTTTAAAACACGTTAGAAATCAGTATTATTATTAAATTAAATTAATTTTGTATTAAATGAGAAATGAGTTTCGTTGACAAGACGTTCATGGTGAACTATTTGAACATCTACTTCATTGATATTCATAGTTTGTTTTTTGTTTTAGATTTTATATTACATTTTAGTTTTTGAGTATGTTGTAGCATATTTCGGTTATCAAATGATTTTATTTTATTATATCTTCATTTTATGCAATAAACGTGAAAACAATAACATCTTTAAATAGAGAATAAAGAGATCTTTCAAACGATATATCAGAAGCCTATACTTCCCATTTAAAAATTTGTACCTGTCATTCGAAGGGGGTTGATGGTAGGGATCATATTTTCACGTTAAAGAATGTCAATTTTTAATTTAAATTTGACGTGTTTTGGGATTTTATCAATATATTTTTATAAAAATGTCGACAAAGTTGCTTTAATGCAAATTCATTTTCGGACGTGTCATGTCCCTTCCTAATCAATTTTACATTAAAAGTCCGGGTGACTATTCTCAGTACCAGTTTTTTTTTGAAAATTATTTAACAATATTCTTCAAAAGTTTGAAAGGGTTGTTTTGGCGTACGAGTTATATTTATTTTCTTAAAAAATACTAAATTTCTATGGGCTCTTTAAGAAAAGCTGTTCATTTCAAATGTGAAAAACTGCTACAAATTGTTTATAATGAAAAAAAATAGAAGTTGAGTTGAAAATAAATAGTGCATTTTGGGAGTGATTAAAAACGAGGAACAGGTACCGTCTTGCATATTAAAGACTCAAAAGCACTCCCTCAAAAAAAAGCATACATATCACACCCCCACCGACTAAATTTCTTTCTCAAATTTTCTTAGAAAGTGATTTTTGTTTCAATATAAGACACAAAAAAAACCCCATTTCTTTTTCGCATGGTACATTATTATTTTGTATTATTGTATGTTAATGTAAGTGTAAGATCAGTATAAACATGTACAATTGCTGACGAAACCGTGTACAATTGTGAATTGGTTGGTCTTGGTAAAGTGTTAGTGTAGTAATATTGATTAAGTATGTAAATACTACAGAAGGTAAATAAGAACTAAATATGCATGGCAGCGTAACCATTTTGTTAATTATTATAAAATTAGAACATCAACATCATCATCGCTTACTGCCATTGCATGACGACATATAAAACTTCCATGAGTTGCTTTAAATTTTCTTGTCACGATTCTCTTTTATTGTGTTTGGATTTCAGTCATTTAGTATATCACAAACTCACATCGACAGGTCCGATAATTCTACCCTCATTAATGTTTTGGTCATAGACAAGGTTATTCAATTTTACCGCACATGCAGTGTATCTAGTAAGGTCTCCATTGTATGGAATTTTTGTTATTAAAAACTTTCTTAAAGATTTGACTTTGGCATCAATTTGTACTTCGATCAAGATGAAAATTGCTCAAAACAAAGTAGTCACATCATCCGTAATATCTGTCAAATTAAAATTGAAAAAAATCCAAAATTTTGGGTAATTGGAAAATTCAGCTGCATAAAATAATTTACTTTCTTTGCAACACTGTTGCAAAGTAAAATTTAATTCAATCTAGATAAAATTTCTTAGTTTTTGTAATATTTTATTCCATATTTTCCATAAAATGTAACCATTATTATTTTATTTTTAACCCGTTTAAGTTAACTTAATAAAATAGGTATTTGTGAAAAAAATTTCATTTTGATATAAGCGTTTGATCGGCATAACTTGCATTGCCGTAATCGTACAAGCAATCCACGCGAGGAATTTAAAGGGCTACAATTTTAGTCTTCTCGACCAAACTCAGTAAATCAATATTTTAAGAATAAAAACAAGATTCTTTAGCAATGGATTTTTGGATCTGAAAAAACATCCATTCTGTTTAGTTTGACGCCCGACATTCTTGTCCTATCTCGCAAATTATTTGGACCGACATTTATTTAGATATGACTGATATGGTACCTAAGTACGAAACAATTTCTCAGGTCATAATTTAATAAAATTTACATTTTCATGTAGTAGAAGTATAAAAAGATATTAATTTTACGTAGAGTACTGTTGCCACATACAAAGAAAATTGAAGACGACTACAGCACGCGCATATGAGGAGTGGGTAGTAAGTGATGGGAAAACGAGACCCAGGCCGAGGAACGGAAAAAGATAATTTAGCCAACAGTTTGGAGCAATCGACAAGGTAGTGAGTAAATTTGTATAGAAAGAGAGAAAAGGTAGCACGACGACTGCTTAAGTCAAAAAGGTTGAACCTTGTGAAAAGATCAGACTGCGGAAAACCTGTAGAAGGGTCAACGTGATAAGCAAGAAATTTTAAGAATTTGCGCTGGTGAACGTCCGAACCTGAACCTGAAACGTAGGTTTCATACTACGAGGCATACTCCAACTGAGATAGAATAAGGTTCTTGTACAACAAAAAGAGGTAAGTCATCGTTTAAAAAATCTCTAGTGATAATAAAACCAAGAATCTTATGTGAAGAGGAAACAATGGGCTGAATGTGCAAGCCAAAGGACAGAGACGATTCAAAAGTGACACCCAGATTTTTAAAAAAGTTAGAGCAGGTAAAGGTGATGTCGGAAAAAGAATAATTAAAAAGAATTAGAGACTTTGCTCTACTATAAGAAACGACATGGCATTTAGGAACATTTAGATGTAAATGGTTAGACTGATACCATTCATGAAAAAAATCAAGCCTTTTCTGAAGCACAAGAGCATCAGACATACAACATATTACTTGAAATATCTTTATGTCATCCGCATACAGTAAGCAATGATATTGAAGAGTAGGTAATTGACAAAAATATTGAAAAGCAGGTGGCCGAAAACAGAACCCCGATGGAACACTTGAAACACGCGACCGGAAGCCGAGCAGCTCAACAAACCGGGTTCTACTACACAGGTAACTTTTGACTAGTACTAGGTTGTTACACAAACCAAAAGCTTCTTGAAATGAGAATCTCATGATTCCTTGCTGAAGTTAGTGTACACGACGTTGACCTGGAAAACCAGAATCTAAGGATTTAGTTAAATCTGGTGAATAGCAGTTTAATTGGTGGTTGTAGAATGCCCTCTAATAAAGCCATGCTGACAGCTATAAAACTTTTGCAAGATTCTAGAAGCAATGTGGTTATGTAAGCAGAATTAGAAAAAGTTTTGAGAAGTTGCAGACAAGGGCAATGGGATAATAGTTATGGACATCAGATCTGTCGTCTTTTTTATGAACGGAAACGTTCTGAGCGGATTTCCAACAAACAAGAAGTGTCCCTGTTGAAGGATTAGAAGAAATATGTGTAGTAACGGCGTTAACAGCACAGAAATACAGTCCCGCAAGAAGAAGGCAGGGATGAGATCAGTGCCTGCGGTAAGTGTGAACTTAATCTTTTTTTATAGCGGACAGCAAATCTGACTCGACGAAGTACTTAGGCAGAGAGATCACGTCAACAGCTTGATCTGGAGTCAGAAAAGAGTGCTGGGCAGGTACGTCACTAATAGCTAAATGCAGAAATAATAATTATATTAGACAAAGTAGCTAGTTATGTAAACAAGGTCTCAAAAAAGTTACGAAGAATCATGTTTTGTTATACGTGTTAAAATTTTACGTTGGAACTTCAGATAATTAATTTCAAATATAATGTAGTGTAACCGTTGTTACTAGATTTGCTACTTTTAAAGCAATACTTTTCGGCACACGTGACGGAATGTTTTACTTTTTCAAAGCATGTGACGAAAAGTAGATCGCTTTTACCCTTAGTTTGATAATTATATCACTTTAAAATTCTACATTAGAAAAACGTATCTGTTATAATTAATTGAAAGATAATGGAGTTAAATTTTTACTAGCTTAAAGCGGGATCCGGACACTTCGCCGAATGGACATAACGTCGAATGGACACAACGACGAAACTTGGACACAACGTCGACATGAATTATTGGACATATCGCCTAAACTGGACATAATGCGGAAATTGCTTGCTGGACACAATGTCGAAAATGGACACAACGTCGAAAACGTATTAAGAGGAATTAATCTTAAGTCATCATATCCATCATCATCAATCAGCCTTCAACGTCCACTGCTGGACATAGGCCTCCCTCATGGCCCTCCACTTTTGTCTGTCCTGTCCTTGCTGGATCCAGTTGCTTGCCACTCTCTTCAGGTCATCGGTCCAACGCGTTGTGGTCTTCCTCTCTCCGTTTATCGGCAAGCGGTCTCCATTCCAGGAGCCTTTTGTCCACCTGTCATCCCCATTCTTGCCACGTGTCCAGCCCACTTCCACTTCAATGACGTTACTCTCTCTATGATGTCTGTTACCGCCGTTCTTCGGCGAAGATCCTGGTTTGTAACATGGTCTCGTAAACTCAATCCAAGCATTGATCTCCATTTTGCGTTGGGTCACCTTCAGCTTTCTGGCGGATGTTGTTGTTAAAGTTAGGGTCTCTGCTCCATATGTGAGTACCGGCGGACGCATTTGTTAATATACTTTCCTTTTCTGACATATGGGAAGGTCGCTCTTAAATATATGTTTCAGTCTACCATAGGCTGCCCATCCAAGGTTGATCCTTCTTTGTAATTCGCATGTTTGATTATCTCTGGATATTCGTATTTCATGACCTAGATACATATATTTTTCCACCAGTTCGATGTCGGTATGATCGATCTTTATTTTCTCGCTCATTACAAGGTTTGTCATGATCTTTGTCTTCGAGAAGTTTATCTTCAGTCCAACGCCGGAACACGTGCCTCTCTCAGTTCATTCAGCATTTTTTTGCTTCTCTCTGGTTGTCGGTTGTTGCAATATCATCCGCAAAACGAAGGTGACTCAGTTTACGACCGTCTATGTTTATACCCCTGTTTTCCCAGTCTAATCCCTTGAAAGCATGCTCCAAAACGGTTATAATTATTTTGGAGACATGGTGTGTCTCCTTGTCTCACCTCCTCTTTCGATGTTAATATTGTTGCTCGCTTCATGCAATCTAATCTTCATGGTAGCGTTTTTGTAAATATTATAGATTAGTTGTGTGTATCTATAATCTATTCGGCATTCCTTCAGAGCATCTATTATAGCTTTCAATTCTGATAGTGTCGAATGCCTTGTGGAAATCTATGAAACAGAAGGACCAGGGGTCTATTATACTCTATAGTTTTTTCGATGAAGGTCTTCACACTTTGCAGATGGTCGTTTGTTCCGAAACCGGAACGAATCCGGCTTGTTCGCTGGGTTGGTAGAGTTCAAATTTGTTTTCGAGTCTTGTTGTTAAGATTCTGGTCAACAGCTGTATATATGACTAAGGAGAGTTATGGGACGATAATTTTCCAAGTCCGCTTTATCGCCCTTTTATGAAGCAATATGGTGGTTGCCACGTGCCACTTGTCGGGGATGGTGCTTTCCTGTATGCAAAGGTTAAAGAGTAATTGTATTTTTTTAACAGGAGGAGGCCTCGGATTTTATTGCCTCCGCAACCACCCGTCCTCTCCTGGTGCTTTATTATTTTTCATCCTCGACAGTGCTCCTTTGATTTCTGTGATGGTAATTTCTGGCATCCTTCGGATCCTTGGTTTTTATTCCCCTCCCTTGTGGATACATCATTGCTTAGAGGTTTCCAAGATCGGCTCTTATATAGTTCACGGTAGAAGTCTTCCACGATGCGGAGGATCTCGTCACGGTTCGAGGTGATGCTTTCTTGTTTATTTTTTAATTTATTTATTTCAACTTTGCCTTCGGTCAACCTGTTTCACAGTACTTTCATGCTTTTGTTGTTCTCTATTGTTTCCTGGACTTTCCTGCTTCTATAGTTTCTGATGTCCCGTCTGATGGCTTTTGAGATTTCCCTGTTCTTTGTTTTATTTCCGTGTTGGTATGGCTTCCATTACCTCTCATATCGTTTCGTTCGCGCATCAGATTTCTTGTGGCCTTACTAATTCTTTCCTCTTTTTCAGACTTTGTGCAAACGTACGTTGTGCTTCCTCCAATTGTTTCTGTTATGACTCTGTTTAAGCTGTTGGTCTCCGTCTCTTGTAGTCGCGTTTTGTAGCCTGTTGGTAACATGGGTTTTAAAGGCCTGGTGTCTTCTAGTGTTGACCATGATTGTTAAGTAGGTATTCAAAACCACTTTTTTTTACGTAAATATGTTTTTAATCCATGTAAGTTGTTTTCATGTGATTGGAGGTAAACGGTGTTGGTTGGTAGGTTACAGTTATTACAATTTTTTTTTAAATTTGTTTTAATCAATATCCGATCTAGGTGGTGTCAGCTTTTGCTTTTCGACGTTGTGTCCACATTTCGACGATATGTCCAATTACTGATTTTGGCGTTGTGTCCATTTTCGGCAATGTATCCAGCAGGTGATTTCGGCGTTGCGTCCAGTTTCGGCGATATGTCCAATAATTCGTTTCGACGTTGTGTCCAAGTTTCGGTGTTGTGTCCATTCGACGTTATGTTCATTCGGCGATGTGTCCACGACTCCTTAAAGCCCACAAAGTAATTAAAAAAAACTTTTAAATTTTCAGTGAAGATGAGTTGGAGTAGATATGATAAATAGCTCGTAGTTTTTACCATAACAAATAATTATGTTTATGGTTACGTTGTTAAAATTTATTATGTTGTAAAATTACAAATAAATAAATGACACTAATAAATTACAAAAAAAGTTTTTGAATACACTCTGTAATTGGAATTTACGTCAAAGAAAATATTTTACATTAAAAGCCACTCTTTTATTAGGTCGTTAAAGTTTGCAAAACATTAAAACCGTACTGAATGGTTTGACAACAAAGATAGAAATAAGTTATGGTTCAAAGATACATTTATAAGAACTTGAGCTGATCAGGTCATTAAATAACAGTACTGGAACCTGGAACTACTGTATATAAACAAAGATGTATAAATTGTAAGGTCGTCAGAAAAAAACATAAATTTTCTGATAAATTATGTTTTAAAGATAGAGGCAATGCCGTTCAACTACAAGTCGTAAATTTTGACTTAAGAATTTTATATAAGAGTGATAGATATAAACAAAAGGTTTTTTTTGCATGAATGTAATTTTTTTGTGTCGGTGTATGATTTTTATGATACTGCAGATGTATACATATAAATCTATTCTGCGCATTTTTGTAACGGTTTTACCTTCAATTATACAATAAATAAATTATAAACTATGTATTTCTTTTATAGTTTAATTATTGATCATTTGAATGCATTTGCTTGATGTTTTTTTTAATTATAGTTTCTATTTTATAGAAATTAGGAACTGCTACTTCTGGAAATTGTTACCAAATGTACGGGATTTTAAAATTTCATTTTTATTGAAATCGCTATTGATAACAATATAAGAAAGTTGTAATAAACATGCTTTTTAAATTTTACTCAAAAACCGCATAAGCTCATTTCGTTTTAACCAAAAAGGTTGTTGTACTGAATATTAATGCAAATGTTACTACTTTAAAATTACATGAGCATTATGCAGTTACATACCGGGTGATTCGCGGCTTTTTATTTTCTTTGTATTGTTAACGACATTGAATAAGCTACATATTACAGAATTATATTGACGTATGCCAAAGTAACCTTTTTTTTCCAATGACACTGTATATTTTTTTATGGAATCTTGTAATGCATCTGCTTCTCCATACAATGTCAAAACAATTGTTTTGCGCAGAACTCCACCTCGTTCTGATACTAACAAACCTGTAAAAGAGTATCCAAAGTGTGCGGCGATAAAACATTTTGCTCGAAAAATAAAATAAACGTGTAACAGCGTCAAAACAAGGTACGTTAATTTTAAGACAAGTTGAAAATGTAAAAGAAATTGAAAATTGCGTTTTAGAAAAAATCGTTCAAACAAAAGTTATAGACAATAAATTTGAAACTATTTTTCATACCTTTTTGTATAATTAATACTGAGATATTGTTAAAACAATTATTGTTTTGTTGTATAATTAAATTATATCCAAATTTTGCTTGAAGAAAAATGTGTAAAATGAATATTTGTGAAAATATTCTAAGATTTTGAAAATCTATGTAGGTTAACGGCTCTTTTGGCTTAATATATTATGCCCAAAATTGAATCACATGTACGGTATTATTAATAAGACTCATGTGCAAAGTTTTATAATAACTGAACGGGTGGTTTTCTTGATATCTTGTTTACATAAGGACGAACGGACGGACACTATTTTTCTCAACAAATGTATAATACAACTGTATGTTATGTAATGTTTTTCTGTTGTTATACGACAAATAATGTAAGAAATCTTAAGGTATACATGCATCGAGATTATTTGAAACCACTCTTAAAAAATATTTTGAATTGTACAGGATGCTCCAGAAACACGTACCATACTAAAGTTGTGTTATTTTAAATGGATCACCTTATATATTTTTTTATGTTTAAATTGTACGATAAAATGTTCTTTAAGATGTCCGTGTACCTACCTGAGATAAATCGATTCTACCTGATTTCCAGACCCTCTAAAAAATGCAATTACTTCAAGATAAATACAAACAAGCAACTTTGTGTAACACCACCTTACTAAGAGCTTTTAACTTCCTCTTTGCAATATTTATTATTCTGTTAATAGGGTGTTTTTAATACTACCGCATGTCACTAACGACTTAAAACTTAAATAACTTTTTAATTTAAATGGAACACCCGGCATTTCTGTAGTTTGTTGTAAATTAAATAAAAAAAAAAAGAAACAAACCAAATGATAGTTTTAGAGATATTTCCCTAGTTTAACAATTTGCGATTTACTGAAATCTAAGTTGCCTGTGAGATATCCGTAATAGTGGTGGCAAAACCGTTGAAAACAAAAATCGATAATCGTTTGTAGAAAAAAGATTAATCGAAAATTTGAGGTTTATGGTTATTCTTAAAAATCGTAAACTAAAATCGATTTTTAAAAATTTATAATAGATACACAGCATCAAAGATATTTGTGTACCATAGAAGTTATTGTGGAGATAAAAATTATTTTTTGAGGTGTTAAAGTTTGGGAACGGCTTTAATAAGAACCTTTCTCGTTACCGAAAATATTGTCCTAAAAATTTGGTTCAACCTTTGGCATCACAAATGGCATCATGTAGTATACCTGATATAAGCAAGCAGTTTTTAATTTATTCCATAAAATTTTTTTTTTTGTAAAGTAGACTACGAGGATTGGGATAACAAGTTTCTTACGTTTAAATTGCTTCTGTGATCTTCTAATGGGTGCTTTTGCAGCTGAATTAAAAAATACTTGCATGTGGTAAGGTAGGTATCCACATTGAAATAAAAATGTCATGAAAATTTTATTTCATGAAATACTTGTTTCATGACGGGGTTTTCACAATGAGATAAAAAATTTCTTCACTCACAAGAGTTTGAAATTTTGGTTCATGAAACACGACGGGTAGTATATCTGCGGTTTCCACAGTGATTTAAGTGTTCGTGCCTATAGACTTGAAGTGATGGCTACAAAAAGAGATAGAAGAAAAGCTGCGGCTTGTTATTACTTAATAACTGCTTCTCAAAAAAAAGGACTCATAAAATTTGGATACGTGATTGGATTAAGCAAAGGAAAACCACAATTTAATGAATAATCTGCTGGAAAAATTAGAACAAGAGGATCATAATTTTCTCAGAATATCTGCTGCTGATTTTCGGTATTTACTTAGCAAAATAAAGCCTGCAATAGAAGAAAAACAGAATACATTCATGCGGAATTCAATTCCAGCATCTGAGCGCCTAGCATTGACACTTCGGTTTTAGCAACAGGTAAATAGTTAATTTTTTGAGGAATTAATTTTATTTTAAATGTTTTTATTTTTATAGGAGATAGCTACCACTCGCTCATGTATTTATTTCGTATACCGGTATGTACTATATCGAGAATAATACCAGAAGTTTGCTCCGCAATTTATTATATTTTAAAGAAGAATATCTACATGTAAGTTTAATAAATCTATTATTTGAAATGGTATTTACAAATTAAAAAACGTAGATCCACATTTCTCGTAATAATTCATAATATTAGTGTCGTCATTCTCATCATCGATCAGGACACCTTCAGGCGATGTAGATGGAGGATTATTCACAGAACTAGTTTGAAGCCGTGAGTTGACAGACTGCAAAGAATTATTATCGCCGAAAATGGCTGTACTTTCAGTAACGGACATCTGTGATTGAGACAAATCAACATTCTGTAATCTGGACTCATAGTTGTCATTCATGGTTAAAATAATACGCTGTATTTCTCGTTTTGCATGTCTCTGCAAATCAGAGGCTTTTAAATGCATGCTACGCAATTCATCCGCCACATATTCTCCAAATATTTCGAAGGAATCTGCTGCCTTCGACATAACTCCAAAGACATCGGTCCAGCAAAGCTTGGTGGTCTTGGTCTTTTTGTTCTTTTTCTTGAACCTTGATGGTGTTTGGCGTGTATCCTGGGAGATGTAGATGAAGACGGTGTAAAAGCACGTGATGTAGAAGGCACTGGACTGTTGCAACGTGAAATATCAGTACTTGTAGAGTCTCGCCTAGTTGCTTTCCTATAGTTTGAATGATTACTTCACTCGATCTGGTGATAAATCCTTATAAGTCCTATTGTCTTCGTTGACGAAACCAATATCGTGCTTTAACACAAAACATAGTACCTATAGTTGCTTATATTTTTATATTTTCCAATAGAAATTTGTCTTTTGTTTAACTTTATTTTTATTTCTAGACACCATCCACTGAAGAAGAATGGGTAAAAATTTCACAGCAATTTGAAAAGAAATGGAACTTTCCGAACTGCTTAGGGGCCCCGGATTGTAAACCCAATCAAATTAAAGCACCCAGACATTATGGAAGTCTCTTTTTTAATTTCAAAGGCACGCATAGCATTGTTCTGATGGCAGCGGCTGACGCAGATTATAAATTTTATATATCAATGTCGGGAGCACGGGCCGAATTTCTGATGGAGGGTTTTTAACACGTGCTCCTCCGCCCCAAAACCAAAAATAGAAAATGGGAATATTCCAAAGCCTAAGCCTCTTCCAGTACCGGAAAAGACAATTCCATTTTTTTTCTTTCCCTAATAAACTTTTGCCTTTTACCCCTCCTCCTAAAAAACTTTACCCCTTTAAAAACTGCGTGGTGGACAAAGGGGGTTAAATAAAGAAAGGAAAGGGGGAAGAAGAAAAAAGTGTTTTGTGTTAAAGTCTGCAGCACGGTTTTAATAAGAACCATTCTCGTTACCCGAAAAACCTATTGATGCCGAAAAATTTGGTTCAACCTTTGGCATCACAAATGGCATCATGTAGTATCACCGTGATATGGGCGGATAATCAAGCAGTTTTTTAATTTATTCCAAAACTAAAATCCAATTTTTGTGTAAAGGAAACTACAAGGATTGGGAAAACAAGTTAAAATCTTAGAAGAAAATTGAAGAAAAAAAAAAAAAAAAAAAAAAAAAAAAATTTTAAAAAAAAAAAAAAAAAAGAGGAAAAAAAAAAAAAAAAAAAAAAATAAAAAAAAAAAAAAAAAAAAAAAAAAAAGAAAAAAAAAAAAATAAAAAAAAAAAAAAAAAAAAAAAAAAAAAAAAAAAAAAAAAAAAAAAAAAAAAATAGTTTTAAAAAAAAAAAAAAAAAAAAAAAAAAAAAAAAAAAAAAAAAAAAAAAAAAAATAAAAAAAAAAAAAAAAAAAAAAAAAAAAAAGAATATTTTTTGTTTGTTTTTTTTTTTATTTTATAAAAAAAAAAAAAAAAAAAAAAAAAAAAATTTATTAAAAAAAAGAGGGGGGGGCGTTTAAATTGCTTCTTGTGATCTTCTAATGGGGTTCTTGCAGCTTAATTAATTCGCGAATCATTTCGCGACCCAATCACATTGCACGCTTTTCTTTTTTTTTTTTTTTTCTTTTTCTCCTCTCTTTTTTTTTTTAACAAAACCCAAACCACACCCTTTTAAACACTAACCAATCCATTTTTTTTCTCAAAAAACAACACAACCCCCACATAACAAAAGAAACAAACAAATATTACAAAACACAAAACTTTTCTTTTCTTCTATTTTAAATTTTTTTTTTTAACAAACGTAACGTTTTATATTATGTCATGTCTTTTTTTATTTAATTAAATTTCACTTCTTTCCTTTTTCTTTTTTAAAATTAAAATAAAAAACTCAACACACAAAAAATAAACAAAATACTTTCATCGTGGATTTGCACCGTACGTTTATTATGTAATCATGAATGTATGAATGGACGGTTTAATGCAGGTTTGCATGTTGATCTTTTCATTCTCCTCGTGTGTTTCTGGTTTAGTGTTTTAATATCTTGTAACTTTATTCTGTATTTTGAAATAATGCGAATAATTTAAAAACCGCTGAAAATTTAGTTATTCGACGGTGAAAAAATATACAGGGTGTTCCATTAAAAAAAAATCAACTTAGAGTGACTACGTTTTTCTGAATCACCCTGTATATATAAAAATATTTTTAAATTGTGCAACTTTTAGTCTATTTGGGAAGCCTGCTAACATTTTTCAGGACAAGTAGTCTGGACGCCAATAATCTGATAATTACACATTAAATGGACACACTGTATATTCAGACGGGATTAGTATTATACCTCTATATCACAGTTTAAAATACTTGAAAGTCAAAAATCTTAAAAAAGTGTTCTCGTAAAAATAAAATCAATGCAATTATTATAGTTTACAATTTTCATGTAAATGGGTGAAAGGGTTTAAAGCTGTTTTCATCTATTTTACGCATTAAGGAAAAATGTAATTAATCATTTGGTAAAATAAAAAAATACATTTTATTGAATTACGAACATTAAAAATAGATTTTAAGTGAAATTGTTATTAAAAAATCGTAGGATCTTTCTATGCGGTGATTCTTTCATGCAAATATGTTTAAATGAATAATAATTATCTATTTAAACTTTATTTTCAAAAACAAAAGAAAATACTATTCTTAATCTATTTATTAGACCGTATTTTGTTATTTTAATTGTATAACCAAAGATAAGTTTAAACAAGGTAAAAACACTTTTAACATACATAACATGTTCTTCTTACTACAAAAATAATAAAATTACAAATCAACGTAGTCCGCGTTAGAGATGGGCAATATGGACAATACATTAAATTATTAAGCATTTTATTTTTGTCATTCGTAATGCGTAAAGTTGAGTAAACTGGTAAAAAAATAGTAAAAACCTGGTTTAAAGTTTTTCTCGTTATAAACATTACTTTTTAAAATAACTTCCGTTTACAGTTTTTTACGTTTGATAAAACCTATATTGTACAAACCAGGTGCCCCGTACAAAGCACTGACAGTTTTATGCTGACAAGTGTTTCTTGATACATAGTCAACAATAAGAGAATTAAAATAGTTAAATCTTAGTTTGTTGGTACAGCAGGTATAATTTCTCAATGTTAGGATTATAGAATATTTTAATTTTTTTTATTTGTTTCCTTTAGTGGTCGATAATAAAAGAAAATATTATTACATTATTCATAATGTTTAGTAAATTTATTAACCTAGTCTCACTTAAAAACCTTGTATGAGAAAAAAAAAGAAGACTTTAGTGATAGTACACATAGTATAAGCGTGTTAGATAATCTTGCGTTTTCTCCAAATCTTTGACAAATTGAAATAGAGAACTAAAAGTACGAAATAGCGCTCATACAGGCTCATGACTTCAATAACACCATTAGAAAACCTGAATAATTTTGCATAAGTTTTGTCAGAGGGTCATTGGCGTACCGGCCTTAATAAGACAAGGAGAAGCCCCACAATGTCTAATAATTTAAATGATTGTATTTTCTAAAGGACTTATTTGATTACAGCAAACTCAAGCCAGTTTGTAAAAGAAATGTCAGTGTTTTCAAATACCGTATCTATCGACACTCGACAGTTTTAAATAAAATTGCTAGAGGGCGCAGTTCGCAATAATAACAGTTTTTTCAATTTTGCCAAGAAAATTGAAATCATACAGTATGATTTTGATATTATAATCGGAAAATAGATTAATAATAAATTTGCTAGAAAAAACGCGAAAACCGCATTTCGATATCTTCGTCCGCTTCAGAGTTATTGTCAAAAGAATACATTTTTCAACACTTTAATTTGATAAAA
>JALBCR010000263.1:0-55000 GCA_030710515.1 Abscondita cerata
TCAGAAATGCTTCGTCAATTTCCCTTGTTTCCAAAGAAAACATTCTGCTACCGCCTCTTCATATTAAATTAGGACTAATCAAACAGTTTGTCAAAGCATTAAACAAGCAGTCTGATCCATTTGTTTACATCCGACGGATGATTCCAAAACTTTCAAATGCAAAAATTAAGGGTGGGATATTGACGGGTCCACAAATCAGGAAAATGCTCGACAGATTTAGAATCAAAAATGAGTTATGTAGAAGAATGCGCTTGGACCAGTTTTCGGAAAATAGTTAAAGGTTTTCTAGGCAAAAAACAAGTACAAACTACAAAGAACTCATAGACAATTTGATTCGGGATTTTAAAAATTTAAAGGGCAAGATGTCCATTAAGGTGCAACTTTTACACTCTCATTTGGACTTTTCCGGGAAAATTTGGGGGAACACGGGGAAAGGTTCCATCAAGACATCAGATGAGGAAATGGAACGCGGCAATGCTCGGAGACTACGTATGGACCTTGCTGCGAGAAAGTAATTTACTTTGTAAAAGCAAAAAATAGATCTAATATTCATTTTAATCGCATTATGTATTTGTTGCATTAAAACATTTCGTTTGTCTTCATTGGTTTTAATTTTTCGGCATATTTGATTTAACGTTGTAACGTAATTTAGTCATAAAAAAATATACCGTAAGTTTCAAAAACGAAAAGCTGGCAGGCAAAACTTATTTATCAAAAGGTGCTAAATAAAAAAATGTAAAACAATTTTCATAAACGAACAAAAGTAATTATTAGTAAAAAGAATAGTAAATTAATATTTAGCTTTTTGAGAATTTTATTTCATTGGACCATTGTTTGTTAAATTTATTAAATAAAACTTTAGCCCAATTTGAATATTGTTTAGCAAGAAATGATTATCTCGAGAACCGTTTGAGTTAAAAAAATAATTTGTGTTTTGGAGGTTTGAAAACAAGCAGGACAAATCATCTAGAGTGAAATTTTCTGCGAAATCAAAACAAAATTTTTTCTCTTTTAAAATTTTATACATTTTAATTGCAAATATTTATCTAAATTGAAATGTTATATTTTAAATATAAATTGTAGTTACCTTCACGTTACTTTGTCATGCTAATGATTACAATTTCTAATTCTGAGCCAAGAATAACGAAGCTTCGGGCACTGAAACCAAGCGTTTGCAAATCGAAGGCAAAAAACTACATTTTTAATAATACTTAATTTAATTAATAAATGTAAAGTTGTAAGTCTATAAAATTAATTTTTCAGTGTCAAATTTCGCATCAATTGAAGTTGCTTTTTGAAACCATAAGTAGGTCAGTATTGTTAGTAACAAATTAAGATGGATAAAATCAATTACCTTCTCATCATTTTCATTTACCAGGAAATCAGTAAGTTTATACAGCAGGACGTTAATATTTCCTTGATTTTCGAAATCGGTGTCCAAATCCAACTAAATAATTCTTAATTCATAAAATTAATATTGATTTCAAATTTACCCACTCACATGAAACAATTCGTATCCATAGCTGCTGCAAATTTCTTTGAATTCCAACAAGTTCCATGTAGTTATTTTAGTCTCTGGCATCCAAAATCCAATCCGTTTCTTTTCATGCATCGTTGTTAACTTGTTCTTATTCAGTAGTTATTACTGTACTTAATATTTTGATCTACGCAAATGTGTTTGTTATCATTATGTGACACAGATACGTTGATTGTATTACAATGTTCCTAATTCACTATACCAAACAAAGTCTGCACAAAGTGACCTCAACATTTACCAATATTTTATTTCTACGTCCCAAAAAAACCTTCTCTTTTTAACATTATTAATTATTAGTTTAATGTTTAAATTCGAAATTAAACTTTTAATATAAAAAAAAATTCAGATCCAGTATGCAGTAACTTTATACTTATGTAAATGGATACCTACTTTTTTTATAAACATTTTAGTGAAATTCTGCCCGTGTTAGATTATAATTACTTTCTCACATGTCCCCAACCTAATTTCACCAATTTTAAAAATAATTCAAGAATGATGCATTTAATAAATAATTCGGAACACATTTTCATACACATTGCGATGATAAGCGTCGGAAGTTAAATGATAATGTGTACTACTTGTGAATATAAATACGAGCGTTAATAAAAATTTTAAATTATCTACAATTTCCGTAACGTGACGTTTTAAGTTTACGTAATAGTGTAGTTAATACTTACACAAAAAAAAGTAAATCATATTCGTATGACATAATTTTACAATTAACACCAACCGAGGGCTTCCACTTTTACGTATTCTTAAACATAAATTTGAATGGATATTACTGTAAACACTGTAAAAGAAGTTAGTGTTTATTTATTTCCCTACATTTTTTGTTATTAAAACTAGTTTCGAAGATGTATGCAAATGGTATGCTGAAGGTTGTGTAACGCAATCGGGACGGAAAGATATTGTGTTACTAAAACGTGTGCGTCAAGGAAAACATAGAATTTGTCTTTTTTATTTTGTACAAGTTATTACATTTGTTGTAAATCGATAAAAGTAACCTCTTTGCAACTGAGATTCTATATTGCACTCATAAAATAAGATAAAGTGTTTAAATTTGTTGTATAGTTACAAACCAAAGTTCAATATTATGTAAATAAAATAACAATGAGCTGTCAACGTTCAATTTTTTCAGAATAGATAAACTACTAGACTTTAATTATCATGCTAAATTAAAAAAAAAACTATTTTACATTGATGATATTCACGTTAACATTTTTGTTTTTAAAAAACAATTTTGTTCTGAACGGTTAAACACAACGGTTTTAAAAATGGTCATTTTAGAGAGAGAAAATTTAAAATTTTACTTTGTATTTTTTTTCATTAACATTGTTGATACTATGACTATTGAGTCAATAATCATCAGATATGCATTTTTGTTAGTTTTTTACTAAAGAGGGCAAAAACTTGTGTTTAAAGAAGATTTAAAAATTATTTAAAATCTATTTAAAATATTAGTGAGACGTCGCCCTTTAAGTAAAATCAAACCAATAAATAAAATGGTCAATTTCCAGTTTTTTAAACAATATTCAAGGTTGTTTGAACGGCCGAATAAAATAATTAATTCATACATTCAGACAATTAAAATAAATAAATTAAATTATCAAAGAGATATGGCGATGAGGAATGAGTCATATGAAAGAGCTTCGCATATGTTTTCAAAAAAGACACTTCGTGATTATAAGATACTATCAATATTAATTTACTTATAAAGATGACAAATTTTTTTGTTGTAACGACGCCAAGGCGAACTGTTGCACACACTGATAATTATCAATCAATTATAATTTTAGTCTCACAATATCACAATGCAATGATTTCAATGTAAACTAAATAAAATACTATATTTCTTAATCATACAAATAAATAAAGGTACCGCCTGCCCCAGTCTAACTTAACAGAAAATAGCCTTAAAAAAATTGTGAAACGGTAACATCGCAACTATCACTGTTAACCCACGATAACATTAACATAGACTAAATGGAACCGTTGACTTCAGTAACGGTTTTTTGTAAATATTCCAATGTTTACATACGTTAGAAAAAATAAGTAGCGGATTGTTTCACATTTTGATAATTGTAAGAAGAAGTCTACTGTTCGATCAACAGTTTTAACCAAATATAGGAACAATTATTTACAACAGTAGATAGAACAAAGTCCTAATGGTCCTACTACATCGTTGAACAAATGAAGTGCACAATTAGGTAGGTCGTATCAGAAATTTATTTATGTCTAAAATATCAAACCCACAAATTTAGAACGTTTAGTTAGCAGTTATCACGTTTACCAATTGGTTTCGTAGATTTGTCTTATTTTACATGCGCGGGAGCATTGAAACTGCGGAGCTGTATACGAGTCCTGCATTAGTGCATCGTTCTTTCATAGCGGCTAGCCCTTTGGAGATAGGTAAAGAAAGTTTAAACTAAACATACTTGGTTTAAAGAGATGTACTTTGTAAAATTATTTTTAACGATACAGGGTGTTCCATTTTTATAGGATGGCAAAAAACATGGTGTTCTGGTGTAGTTTCTCACCCTCTACATTGTATTTTAATAATTTTTGATTTCCTGTCAGTGTTACCAACTTATAACTGTTTTTCTGAAAAAAATTCCATAAACAGGCTTTATTTTAAAAAATCATAACGACTTTGTTTTGTCAAAGACAAGGGGATTTGAGCATGGGAAATGGTTCGTCCGTGCTATTTGCCCAATTATTGGATATGTTGTAGCCAAGATATACCCTAACAACTTTGCTGAAGGGCCCAGCATGGGGCAGCATAGTCCGTGATTCTCACGGGTCAACAAAGGTCATCAAACGAGGAAAAAATTAACTTGTCAGGATCGGGTGATGTGATACATCATTGGAAAGCTTAGACCCACGGACTTCAAAGGTCACCATTTTTAATTTGACGGGAACATGGTCAAGTTATATATCGTTGGAAAGCTCTGACCAAGGAGATTCTCCGTGAAAGGTTTCAGGTCAGTAGGATGACCTCAGAACCAACCAGAGACTATTAAAGGTCACCATTTTCAATTTGACGAAACGCGGTTAAGCAATATAGGGCTAATTAGTATGTGATTATCTTAATACCCTCCCCCTAGACCCCCCTTCAAGACTAGGTCCCTACCTAGCTACTTACATCTCCCTGGCCAGCTAGCTACCCTTCGGGCATGCCACTACCGGCTGGGAATATTTAAAGTTCCCTACTCTCCTCTTAACTTTTGGTGGTATTTAGAAGCCACCCGTTTTCCATAAAATACTTAGTGTTAGGTGCTCGTTACTGTATTTTTTTTATTTGATCAAATATTTTGTTGTTTGAATGAAGATTGGTAAAGATATCAGTATATTTATTTTATTGACAATTGACAGCCTCACATAATAGCAAGGCTTATTTAAGTGACATGTAACTCTTTTACAAGGAATCTTCTTTCCACGTTGTCTCACATGTGGATGTTGGAAATATCTAGAGAACACTAGGGTCGTATGACTGACCTGAACTTCTCACAGAAAATTTCCTTGGTCAAATCTTTCCAACGATATATCACTTGACCATGTTCCCCTTAAAAAAGAAAATTGTGACCTTTGATGACCTCTAGTTAGCCCTGAGGTCATCCTACTGACCTATAACCTTTCACGGAGAATCTCCTTAGTCAAAGCTTTCCAACAGTATATTACTTGATCATGTTTCATTTAAGTGAAAATTGTGACCTTTGATGACCCCTGGTTGACCGTGAGGTCATTCGACTGACCTGAAACTTTCTACATCGAGTCTCCTTGGTCAGAGCTTTCCAACGATATATAACTTGACCATGTTCCCGTCAAATTGAAAATGGTGACTTTTGACGATCTCTGGTTGACACTGAGATCATCTGACAGACCTGAAACTTTGCACAAAGAAGCGCCTTGGCCTAAGCTTTTGAATGATGTATCACATCACCCAATCCTAACAAGTTTATTTTTTCCTGGTTTGATGACCTTTGTTGACCCCTGGAGGTCACGGACTATGCTGCTCTATGCTGGGCCTTCAGCAAAATTGTTAGGGTATATCTTCATCCAATAATTGGGTAAATAGCACGGACGAACCATTTTCCATGCTCAAATCCCCTTGTCCTTTAATAAACAAATTTTAACAGCGACGTTAGACCAGATAAAGAGCAACATTTTAATAATTTAAATTTTGTGTTACAGGGTGTTCGCTAAAACATACCAATTTTTCAAAATTCAAAGTGCAAAAAGTCATTTTTTCAATGAAATAAAGCCTGTTTTATTTCGCTATAAGAAAGCATTGTTTTTCCTCTTTAATTTTTACTAAAGTTACCCTATAGTAAGCCCTATAGTTTTGAAGATATTTAATAGTTAAAAACAATTTTAATTATATTTTTATACACCCAAGGGAGCGATGGCGATGATTTATTGTCACTTTATGGTTTGGATGCAAAGAGAAACAAAGAATTGACTACAACAAGTGTTTCAAATGCCTTACATTTTCATTGAAGCACCAATTGATTCGCTGCTGAAAAGACTTTTACCTCTCTTCAACATTTGAGGTGAGATGCTTGCAAATGAGTCCACTATTCTTTGCTGCATATTTATTGGTTTTGTTGGTGGATCGTTATACACCATTTTTTTTACATATCCCTACAAAAAAATCTAGTTTTGTCAGATCATGTGATCTAGCCGGTTACCTGGTGATCATATTCCTGGTGATCATATTCCTGCCAATCCAATGATTCAAAAGATTTTATCGAGATATGTTCTTGCAAAGAATACTAAGAGGCGATATTTTTTTTACGCCGACATATGGCATCTGGTATGCAATTTATTTTCCACCAACGGCCTTCTTCGGTGTAAGAAATAGGTGTACAAAAATTATTGTAATTAAAAAATGTTTTTCTCTTAACTATTAAATATCTCAAAAACTACGGAGTTTAACCATAGGACACCTTTATTAAAAATCAAATAGAAGAAAAACTGCTATCTTATAGCAAAATAAAACAAATGTCATTTTATTTGAAAAAAATGAGTTATGACCTTATGAGTTTTAAGAAATTCGCATTTTTTAGAACACATCGCTATGATTTTTTAAAGTGAAGCCTGTTTACGGAAAATTTTTCAGAAAAACAATTGTGAGTTGGCAATACTCGCAGCAAATCAAGAAATAACTAAATGGCTATGTAGAAATTGAGAAACTACCTTAGAACACCTTGAAAGATACAGGGTGTTCCATTACAAACATGTTTTTGGCGTAAAATGAGGTTAAAATAATTTTAGATCTTTTTAAATCAATTATGTTTAGTATAACTTTTTACTTTTCTCCAATGGGGTAGCAGTTAGGAAAGAACGACGTACTAATGCAGGACCCTGTATGTAACCTTATAAGGTGCCTTCTGATTATGATCATCGTGTATAGTACTAAGAATGGTTTAACAATAATCTTAACAATGAAGATTATTTAAAGTTGAGATTCATAAAGCAATCAAAAATTTTGTAGTAGGATAACAGTAAATCCACATAACTTTGTTGAAAATAGGAGTAGGTATGGGTTATTTCGTCAAGACATTAGGATAATTGAACTATACTTTTTTAATGACACAATAAATGCAGTCCGATATCAAGCCCACATTCTGCAGCCATTTCTAAAAGAATTACGCTCATGATGACGGGACTGGAAATGGGTATGAGCCGCTTAAAAAAATTATGATATTTATATAAAAAATATAAACAATTAGAAGAAATTGACAAAAGAAGCAACCATAGTAACTCGCTTAAAAGATAAAAGATGAAATGGAAGAATATAATAAAAAAATTAGGATTATATGCACTAAAACGTAGATGAACATGATGACAATACTACAGAAAAACATTGAAGACACAGTGCAACAAACAAGACAGAAAGTAAGTGAATTTTAAATTGCCTAATGTGAACTTCGTACCGAAAGCTGTAGCCAAAAAACCCCATCGAACAAAATTCCCATTCCAAATTACATTACATTTTTCCAGAGAAAGAACGTGAACTTGACGGTGATAGAACTGACAGAACAGATAAAAGAGAAAAAAAAGACGGCACTCGTCAAGAACAAGAACCCTAAATTTCTAAAAATAACTTCCCAGATATAGTACACGTTTAATAAAGGTAGACCCTCGTGACAAAAGCCTGACAACCCAACCAAACCAAACACACCGTACCAATAAAAAAAATTAAAGAGAACAGAAGAAAATTGAATCTCGAGCCAAAGACACACTAGCACAGAAAAACCAAGGCACAACCAACTACAAAACAAAAAAAACGCACCATCGCACAACCCCATCAATAAGTAATATTTTTTGTCCCCATCGATTTCCAGTAACAGTAAAGAGAATAGAGGAAGATGTCTCCAGTGGAGCCAGTTTTGACTACAATATAGAAAGATCTAAACCAACCGCTTTCATTTAATTGAATTTTTTGTATGCACCTTAGAAACTCAATTTTGAACAAGAAATCATTATGTAAGATCGTGGATATTTCTAAACGGTTTATCCATTGACTAGTGATTATCAAAAGATTTTAATGTGTTAATGATGACACAATCGCACAGTCAGTTCTAAAAGAAGTGGGTTTATCAATCAACTGGCAATTAATGTTAATGCCGACTATGACAATTTTTTTCACAATAAATTATCCTGGGAACTATTTTATTTGCTGACAAAATAGTCAAATTATTAAGATTGTCTATCACAAAAACACTCCACGAAACAAACAGACGATTTTTACCCTCTTGTAGGATTGGGAATAATAGAAACAAAACACAATGATTTGTTCACAGTAACAAAGTTTGGATAATCTACGATTTAATTTTTACTCCACAATTTTATTTGCAGCAACCTTGAATATAGAGCTTGTTTACTAGTAAATTGTATAAAAATGCCAGTATTAGATTCTTATCTTTTCTTTCTGATTATTGGGCAAAACCTTTCTCCAAATATCAATCGACGTTTGTTTAAGATGCAGAATATGCGATAAACTCTGCTAGGCAAAGATTGCGTCATGCGAAAATTAAGAGCATTGTCAGAAAGGTTTAGAATCTATGCAGATCAAAACAGAACAAATCAATAAGTTGATCCCGTAATTATTTGTTACTAACAAACAGTATCACGACTTTTTACAAGGTCGTGTTACTAAGTAAAGTAAAGTAAATCAAAAGATAACTCTAATGAGTCAATTTCTAAGTGAGAGTACCGTTCACCTCAAACAGTAGACAAAATGCTAGAAAAGCACTTTCTACAATAGTTTATAAAATTTCAAACAGAGTGTCTTCATGTGTTCCCTAGTTTGGCCAACAAAAAGAATTTTTCTCGCGCATTGCTTTCAAGTTGTACCAGCAATTTTAACCTGCTTCTGCAGATAATCCTAAATATTATAGTTTTCAAGACTAGTGTCGATTTTGGCTAATGTATCAATAACATGGGTTAACTCATTTCAACCACGGTGAAGTCAGTGAGAAAGCCAAGGTCCTTCTCTTTTTTGTGGAAACCGCTATGACTATCAAGTGAGTAAAAACTTTAAATTTCACAAGATAACGTAGAAGATAGAAATATACGATGTCATTTCTTCGCGGTAACTTTAAGCAAGACACTTCAAAATAGAGTAGTTAGGGTGTCACCTAACCTAGTGTTTGTTATTTTGAATCATTGCATTATTTGACCTTGCGTTATGAAAAGTAATATTGAAAAAATAGAAAAAAAACATTATGAAATAGATAAAACAACAAAGAACAAAGTGGTTGTGGCATGTATTTAAAACCAAAAACAAAAAGTCAAATGTAATAATGAAATGGACATCGGCAGACAAGAGAATAGGGCAAACCGAAACCAAGATAAGAAGATAAAATCGAGAACTATGTGAAACTATGATAATAATAAAGATTGAAGAAAAAGTCAATTGATATATTGCTTAGAGACAAATGCGTTTACTGTCTAAGGTTTAAGCCAGTGTTATGCAAGGCGTTTTGTCATGCGACGGCCCGTCGCGTCTTTTAGCTCTATTGAATCAAATGGGAGTATTTATGCACAAACGCGAAATGATCCTGTTTGATTCAATAGAACTGTCTGTCACGCAAGTCAAAACGCCTTTCATAGAACCGTTCTTACTGTAAAAAAATATATCCTGAATATACCTATAAAATGTAGATGTCAATAGAATTTTAAATAATTTCTGCGCGAAAATGAGCAATTCAGAGTCAGATTCTGTAGATCTTGAAATTGAGCAAGCTTGAAACATAGGTTATTCATCAATAATTCATGTAAAATCAAAAGCGCTATGAAAATACATACAGAATCTTCAAAAACTGGTGTGAAAAAAAATTATGTGGAATTAATGAAAAAGTTTTGTTGTTTTACATGGTTAGGCAGAATGAGAAATTGAAGTCACCTGGGAGTCTTTGGGTTGAGTATTCTATGTTCAAAGGTACAATTTTTCTTTATCACAAAGTCGATATATCCAAATTTGCAACATCGATATCTTTCCTTAAAAGGAAAAGTGTTGGGCGCAAGCCAAAAAAAGCTAAAGTTTTTACATAGAAACATATAAGGATATTTTTGAAAGAAGCACCGGATAAGGAATGTTTAATTCTTAAGATATTTTTACATTTAGTTACTTTTTTTCACTTTAGATGGAATGATAGTTATATTTGAATCGGTTATTGCTTAAACAACCTAAGTCATTTTTTGAAAATTGGTGCAAAATGAAAAAAACTTTTCACTAACCGATTAAAATTTGATATGGATTACTAACTTATAGGTATATGCTTTCTTAGATTCTTTTGGCACCAAAAATGAAGAAAAATATAAATGTCAACCTAAATCACGAAATGGCCGAAAAATTACTTAGGTTGTCTAAGTAATAACCGATTCATTTAGAAAAAAGAAGTGTATATCACGTGTGCCGAAAACATAGAAGACAAGAGCACATTTTTGGTCATGCGAATTCCTTACTCTAAAACCCACTTCAGCGAACATTCACTGTAATTGATGAAGACAATGATATTCAATAAGTATGTGGAAATATTCAAAAAATACTTTAATTTACCTCCACAAATGCAAGGGCTAGCATTTTTTAGTACCATAAGGGAAAGTGCAGTTACCAAGTATTTGGGAAAGGGACTAACAGTGAATGGTCATCGAAAATAGCAAGTTTTTTGAACTTGAAAAATTTTTCACTTGCCATTGTTTTAGTCGCAGTTCAACAACATTTTTAGCAAACAAAGGAGTTGGCGTACTGGGACTTAAAAAAAACATGGTGGATGACGTTCTTCTACTGTAGCCAAAAGTTGAAGATTTATTAAAAGATAAGTTAGTACATCAGTTACTCGATGACGATAGTAACAGTTTTAGTAGTAGCAATCATGAATTTAATGTTGCTACCTCTACTGTATTTACTTTATACTACATTGAACTAGTTCATTACTCAAACTTAATAACTATATCTTATTTACTAATATTTCGATTACCTACAAATTCAGTACTTTACAAATCACAAAATAAAAATATTAATGTTATTTTGTACAGAAAACTTACTATTGACATTTGTAAGAAAAAGTGACGTTTTAAACGTTATGGCATTGCTTTTATTAAAATTGTTCAAAATATGTTAGTAATATACATAATAGCACTAATATTTCCTTACAGAATAACTCCATAGATCATAATGCAAGTACAACTTATTTAGCGAGTTTCTGAATTAATTAAAATATCAACCTTATCAAATAGTTTACTAAAGTACAATAGTTTGTAGGATTACCTGGTTTATCTGCGTCGATCTTTCGAGGTAAAAACCATACCATTTCTTAACTATACCATCAACCAGTTTGGTCTCCCGATTTACTGCAATACATATCTATTTTGATTGATCAACTGAAGAAAATTATACGAATGGATATTAAGTAGTTCGACCATTCCCCGCAAACATTTATCGAAAGAATAACTGCAAAAAGTACACGCCAAAATAGAGTGCTTATTTATTTGTATTTTTAGCTTGTTTGTCTTAAACTATACACTATTCAACATAAGTCACAATTGTTTTTATTGTTTTTCTTTCTATTTTTTTTAGTTTAGGTTGCTGTTATTTTTGTAGTTTTATACATTTATGATTTACTTCGTCGTTAAACTTTCACACAGCGTTTATATAATTAATAATGTTGTTCTTTATTCTGTTATACAATTCCACCGCTGATTGATATATGTCATCGATACATCTGGGTTCTTCACTAAATCTAAAAACTGCTTTCACGGTACTTGCTACATGAACATTACTTTCAGATATAACAATTTTATTCACAGTTACGCAATGTGTAGGAGGACGTTGGGATGATAATCGGTATTTTTTTTGCTTTATGTGAATGGTTGAAAATTGAAACTCTTGTGACGGTTTCAATTGCGAAAATATTTCGCCAATACCTTTATTTTGTTGTTCAAGAAATTCGATTGCGTCAAAACATGCCATAGAGAGTTAACTAAAAATAAACTATAATTTTATGTTTAAAATGTTGTGGTTTACAAACAGGAAGGTAACTTACTTACTGGACATGCTATCGAAATTTGAAACTATAATTTTGAATGATGGCTGAAGTATTGACGTGACGGAAAACTACTTGATAAATTAACGCAATAAAAACTTTTAAAAATTTTGTTGACATGCAATCCAAAAAAAAATTAATAATATGGTTGGTGACTCCTTAGCTGAATATACTTGTCAACCTTATTTTAAACGGTACAACGTATATGCAAAAAATTACTCAAATCATTTAAAATTGCCGCTTAAAACCACCAAAACTATGGCGTCGAGGTCACACAAATTTAATCTCAGAACATCAAAAAAAGCCGCGAGGAGTTTCGCTTCTGAGGGAAGCGTATTCTTTATTTTGTGGCTAAAGTTCATTCAAATCCTAATTATCGTAATCCTTCATGTGACGTTTTGCGTTATCGCTTAATACCGGTTTCAAGGTAAGTTTCAATTCAATTCTAAATATTATAGGTACTGTTTGTACATCCCTCTCAACATACATACCTACACAGAATCGCATTTCATCGCTGAAGACAACATTATGCCATTCTGCTTCCCAATGCTCCTGTTCTCTGTACCAGTCAAAGGAAGCGCCAATTGTCGACCATATGAAAAATTTAAAAGTCACAACTTTACCATTTTTTCAAACCATTGGACCAGCTATTTGACGCTTAGTAGCTAAACGGTCTCGTAGAGCTATTGTCTGAAGCGTCTTTCATGGCGCTCTGTGGTACGCTTTTTTGACCGTCATTGCAGTACAATTAACACAGTGGCCAATTTCGCGACAGAACAAACACCTAATAGACAAAAATTCTACCCTGTCAAAACATATACTAAAACTAAAAATATTTGTGGTTTCTTCACAAACTAAAGCTTGAATGACATTATACTATTTTTGTCTATAAAATTTGACAAGTTTGAATACTAGACGCACTTGAACAAACTTGGATAATATAAAATTCAGAGAAAGTTTTCAATTTAGATACTAGTTTATAAAGTGGACCCAGTGCCGTAACTTCAAATTGAGGGTCCGGGGACCCAAAAGTCAGAGGGCTTCTCAGAGGGCTTCTCACGCCTACCCTTATCAATGTATGACAAAAACAGTTTAAATTATTACTTATGTAGGTATATTATATTATTTTATAATACAATGATTATTATTGATTATCAGGTGTTTACGATATCAATACAAAAAGAACTGTGAAACAAAATAAATACATAATTATAGTATCTTCTTGATTTTTTTATTTGCAAAGGCCGTAAAAATAGTCAAATTATTGAGATTGTTGGCTCTACTTTTTTTAATTGAGATTATTGCCAAACCGGTACTGCAACATTGTGCTACGAAGGTATGACTTAATTAGTTTTAATTTAGAAAATGATCTTTCTGTGGATGCTACAGTAATGGGTATGGTTAAAAAAAGAATGCAAGTTGTACAAATATTCGAAAAATTTAATTCGAGTAGATGGTTTTCAATTATTAAAAATTTACTTAAATTATACTATATAGATACCAGTACCGATAATTTATTTTCAAAAGTCGCTTTTAATTGCAGAATTTCATTGACCAAGTCTAACAAGAGATCTTTCTTATATTTTTAAACAAGGTTAAAGGCAGCAGATTGTAACTGTTCTTCAGTCATTAAGAAAATATTTTTTGGCATAATAGGTAAAAACAAATTCAAAATTTCATATAAACCGTTAAAGCGTGTTTTAATTTGGAAAATCACAATGTCAAGAGTACCATAAAAAATGTGTCTGATAACCGTTGGTCATCTATAAATTTAGGCACTTTACGAATTCTTTTTTTTAACGTAGGTTCAACTCCCTAAGTCTCTGCTAACTTAACTGATAAATTTAGTACATTATCAAAATTATTTCTCATTTCTTGCAATCCCTGTAAAGCATATTTAAGCAATTTGCCAGCTTGGTCGAGATCGCATTCTCGTGTTTGTAGCAACAGAGACACTGTGTTTAATAAATTTAGAATTTTTGTTTCAAATACTATAATTATTACTACGTCAAAGGTTTGAAAATAATTTTGAAGTGCAGTTGCCTCATTTTGTTCTTCTTTATTGCGTCCTGCAAGAGATATGTATGCCAGTACTTTCATGACGTCTGGGTATAATAGATTCAGCACCGAGAGGCAATTGTCTCGCAATGACCAACGAGTCGAGCACAATTTCTTTAAAGATACATTAACAGAAAACGTAGATTTTAACTGTGACAATCTATTAATACTATTGCCGAAAAACACATACAGACTCTGTAATTTGTCATAAAAGTTTTGAATTTCTACAATATTTTTGACGGAATCATTAATCACCAAATTTAGATTATGACCTGCACGATGCACATATGTAGCCAGAGGTTGGACACGTTTTATTCGAGCTTGAAGCCCAGAATAAGAACCACTCATGTTAGCTGCACCATCAAATTCAATGCCTCTGAGTTTGATTATATCGACCTTATTTTGTTCAAAATTTGTATAAACTTCTTCTTTCATTTCTGCACTACTTTGATCTTGCATTTCTTCAAACCCAACAAAGCTTTCATGAATTAATATATTTATAGGTACTTCATTTTGTCACACTCAATATTAACGTAGCGGTACACATGACTTTACTGATCAATTTTTGATATATCCTGGATTAAATCAGTAATATAACTAAAAAATGGTGCCTTTCGAATATTCTCTAAAATACCACATTTAATTTTTTCTGCTATAAACGAAATAATTTCATTCTGTATTTGCGGATTTAAATACTTGACAGTGTCTTTAGGTTTGCGAAGTAATTCAGAAAGTACAGGATCGTATCAGCTAAGCAGCTCTATAATTGCCACAAATTTTCATCTGTTTTCACTATTTTCACGTTCTCTATAACTTATTAAAGCAATGTTTTCTATTGACGAGGTTAAAATCACTTTAATAACCCGATCCAAGACCTGCCTCCAGTAACTTTGTTCTTGTCGTATTTGATTTTCGTGTTCTTCATTAACAGTTTTTTGTTTTATAAACTGCTTAAATGCTAAGCAAGCGTTTTCGTGAGATTTTGATTCCTCATGTCTTTCAATTCTACGTCCTGTGTGTTTCCAGTCGCAAATAACCGTTACTGACCATTTCTGATGTCAAAAATCTCTGTCGCCAAAAAGCCAGCATGGTTGGCAATAACATTTGTCGATTGTTGGAGAGTAACACAACCATGATCTTCCAATGTTTAATCCTGATTTAGTTGTTACAAAGCAATAAGCTGTTGCAAAAACAACGCCCATTAGTGTTTTTCAGAAACGGACCATATTTCACCGTGAAATGTTTGTCTTCGCTTATTAATAATCTTCCGCGATAATTGGCAAAGTCCGTTGGGAACTGTATAAATATTAACTAGGTACTCACTTTCGGTAATTTACTGATTTTTAATTTTAAAGTCTTCTACTTTTTTACGTTTGCTTATTTATAATGACAATAGGTATTGTTAATGTTTGTATTCTGTTGTGTAATGCATTCTTTTGTCTTTAGCAACTACACAGTAGAAAAATTGTGTGAGTAAAAAAAAATTTCGAAAGAATGTTACCTTTTTATGATAAACTAGTGAACCAAGCCCATTCTTAGACCAGAGAATGGGCTTGGAATAAGTCGGAGTGAGATAAGAGCTTTGGAATGTGTCTAAATTTCCTTCAATTTTTAAAGATTTGACCTCACCAGCTCAGAGATGAAAGGTCAGCTCAACATGTAAATAGCCTAAGTTCACCGCCTTGACCTCCTGAAAAAAATGAGCCATCAACCATTCAAAACACTAATTTAAATTATTGTAACTGATATTAATAATTACTTTGTCATAAACACGTAAACTCCTAAATACAAAGCACTATCAATGGCACTACTAACGCAATTACTTAAAACGTTAGGATCAACCGAATTTTTACTATACTAATACCAACCAACCTCTGTCATCGTTGTCATATCAAAATTCAAATATTTAAATAAAATTATCTGTAAAAAAGGGAAGTGAGCATCGGAAATAACAAAAACTCTTGTTAAATTGTATGTATTGCAACAGTTTTATACTATAAAGTAAGCTTACATTAATTTACATTAACATTAATTTACATGACCGAAATAAAGAGGATCACGGCGTAATAACCACTATTAGCATATCATAACCTACGCTTTTTTTGGTGGCACAGTTCATAAATCTAACAATTTTTAATAATTTCTATAACTTTTCAATTTTCCGTCTTTTAGAAATTGAAAATACCACAATAATATTTGAGTTGCTTAAAGAAACATTTTTAAATTTGAATTTCGTTTAGTGTTAACAATAAAATTCGACCCTGTACAAACGTTCACTTAATTTATTGTAAATACGTCCCTGTTCCTAGTAAACTAAACGTCAGTTTGATAAATATAACCTACAATTGTTAACCGACAATGTCCGATTTCGATAGAGGAAAGTTCTATGGAAAAAAGAAATTTCCTTCAAGGGTACGTAAAAAATTTACTAATAAATAATCATAAGTTGATATTTTACAGGAAGCAAGTAATTTTAACAGTCGATTTTTTAAGAGTTCTCCGTTTAAAGAACCAGATAAACTCGAAGAAAAACCTAGGAGTATTAAGAAAACCACAATATTAGCGAGAGAACATCATGCAGAAGATAGGTCGGTATCACCAAAAACAACAACAAGAGAAAGTGAATCTTCACCTGCAATTGCAATTGCAGCTCCTCCACATGCCGAAAGTAAATTTTGCTGATGTATAAGGTATTGATTCATGGTAACTTCTTTCAGCGAGTAAGCAGCAAACAACTAAGGAAATGACAAAGTGTGTTAAATTATTAGATGATGGTATAATATGTACAGAAAATGTACAGGATTATTTACAAGAGAATGATGATTATCTTGTAGTCGGCATTGTAGGTACTCAAGGAGTTGGTAAATCAACAATATTGAATTTGTTAGCACATAATGCTGTCAACGATAAATTAAAGAAAGCAATTTTTAAATACTCTGAAGTTGCTAAAATAATTCTGTAAGTTTACACATGCAAGATTTAAACATCAGTTTGAGGAAAACGAGGAAAAACATTGATCGAAGATGTTATATTTAAGCCTCAAAGTGCTAATCACATTGTTAGCGACTTGAACGGTACTAATGGCATTGATTTTTTTGTTACTCATAATAGAGTATGTATGCTAAGTGAAGAAAATTAGAATTTTGAATAGATTCTTCTAGGTGATGTTTCTGGATTGTCAGCCGTTTACATCAGTAGCAGTATTAGATGAATTTATTCGTAGTGAAACCAAGGTGTCTAACATGGTTAGTGAGTTTCTCCCTTTAGAAAATAGTGGTGAAATTCAAGGATTACAAATGACCGCGTTTTTAATGTCTATTTGTCATGTGTTGATCTTAGTGCAAGATTGGTTTTTGATAGTAACGTTGTAAGGTACATGTTTTTTGCTTAATATGAATTTCAAAATTTATATATTTGTTCTCCGACAGATTTATTCAATCAGCTGAAATGCTTAAACCTACAATTTCTAATCCAGAAGATGAATTAATTGATCATTTTCCACATTTAATTTTAATACAAAATAAGGCTCAAATGGAAGATTTCTCTCCAAAAAAATTTAAAGACATGCAGCAGGTAATAAACCCTACAATTAATTCCTTAGATCAATGGTGAATTGTAGGTATACAAAACTCTGTTTAATAAGACAAAAATGCATATAGAATCCGGAATGGGTATCGGTTCTGGTAGAATCACAGACAGTCTTTCACCAAGTAATTGTGGGGAACCCATTAATTTGTTTTTAATACCAGAATATAATGAGAAAATAGGTAAGTAAGCAATACTTTATACTACTGATACTATAAATAATATTTCTAGAACAATTGTACAAAGGTCACCCATCTTTAGAGGAACTTGTGAAAAAATTACGCTCTAATATCTTAGGTGCAACCAAGTATCCATTAAATAATACTAGTGAAAGACATTGGTTGATATATTGTTCAAAAGTTTGGGATCACGTTAAGAAAAGTAATTTTTTTGTAGAATATACAAAACTTATGCCTTAAGTTTATATATTTTAAGTTAATTGAAATGTTTACATTGTTTTAAGTAATAAAGGATTAAATTTAAATGTTCGGTAGTGCATTTATAGGATAAATTGGTCTTTAGATGATTGTGACATAGTTGGAGGAGTTTCTGCAGTAGAAGTTTGGTTGAATCTAGACACGCTATTGAATTTGTTGTAGTAATTGGAGGAGTCTCCGCAGTAGGGTTTGTAGAGGTGTCTTCCAATAGACCTTCGGTTGTATCTGGACGTGTAGTTGAAGGAGTCTCTGTAATAGAGTTGGAAACACTGTGATTAAAAGTTGACTCTGCACCCTCTGTTGAATTTGTTAAGCATTCATCAGGTGGTGTAGTTGGAGGAGTCTTCTTAGTAGAGTTTGTAAAATATGCTTCCGTTACTGTTGGCTTTGGAGATTCTGATGCATTGGTAAAACATTCGTTATGAGAAGTTGTTGGAGAAGCCTGTGTAGTAAAATTTATAGAACTATCGGTCGCTAAAGTTGATTCTGTAAAGCATTCATCAGGTGGTGTAGTTGGAAAAACCTTCGTCGTCGAATGTGTAGAATATTGATTTGGTAGAGTTGATTCTGGACCGTCTGTTGCATCTTTAAAACATTCAGTAAGTGGTGTACTTGGAGAAGCCCCCCTAGTAAAATTAGTTTCAAGATTTTCTTTTGGGGTGTGTTTGCATCGCCTCCTTGGTGCCGATTGAGTTATTGAAATAATAGAATAATAACTTTCAGATTCTAACTGAGTATAACTTTTTATTGGGTCTAAATTGTAACAAATGTTAGGAACTTTAAAAATGTGGAATCCCAAAGAAAAGCATTTCAATGTCGCGTCCGTCCAAACATTTCTCTGTAACTATGAAAATTGTAAGTATTGTAAAATGGTTCTATTCTATTTTATAAATAATTTAGGATGAAAAGCAATTTAAAAAACTCACCGCTAAAATATGTAGACAAAAAGTAGTAATGAAATTAATTTGAATTTCCATTATAATACAATCAAACTCTATTTTGTTTCATTGTATGAAGTGCATTTTATGTTTTATATCTTTTAAACAAACCACACATATTTATTCATTTGCAATATTTACTTTATAGTAATAAACTCATGATTTGTAGTTTTTAGTGTAATTTTTTTAAAATGATATATAAAAATTTTGCAACAACAAAGTAGGTACCTAAATGTTTTATTTCTCACGTCTTATATACCTGTATATCATTCTAGAATAATTGGTGCAAAATATAAATTGCTGGATCATTTCCTATATTCTATAACATTAAATTTAAAATTTTGGAGAACTTTCAATTTTGAATTTTTTTAAGTATTTATTTATTTCACTACGAACTCTAAAGGCTTAGATAAGATAAGACGAATACAATTGTAATTAAAGTAGGCTAAGGTTTTCAAGATTAATTTATACGTAGGTAACATATATGTAAACAATCTATAAACTATAGGTATAAATGAAAAAAAATGACTACTATGATTTACGTAGAACGTGCATTAACAGTTTTTAACTTGCAGATAAATCTTGAAATTCGGTAGCCGGTCATAATCGATCTTTCGTTCTACCTAAAATTATTTTCAGCCCTTCAGCTATACAGGATTTAACAAAAGTTGCCATTGACTTTCTTATTTTAAATACAAACCTATAATTCTTTTTATATGGGTCGATTGGCCATATAATTCTGAGTTTATATAACCTAAATTATGTTATCTTATGCTTGACCGTTTTTGACATAATAGGTAATTTTATTTTCCAAAAAATGGTTTTTTAATAGTTCACGAAAAAAATTGTATTTCGCAAATCAGTTGAGATTATAAAATGAGCATTTCTTACACCCAATTCCTTTCGAATGATGTAAAAAAAGCAGAAGGTGTCATTTGAAAAAATTGTCTTTTTGATTATTTGTGATTGTGATATTTAAAAATTGCATGAGACACATTTTTTTCGTTAACTATTACCAAACTACAAAACCAATTTTTTTGGAAAAAAAGGCATATGTCTAAAACGGTCAAGGATAAGATAACAATCTAGATTATATATACATTCAGAATTATATGGCCAATCAACCCATATAAAAGAAATTATCGGTTTTATTTAAAATACGAAAGTTATTGATAGCACCTTTAAGCACACCTTGTATAGCTGAAGGTGTAAAAATATTTTAGGTAGAACGAAAATGATTGATTACCCACATAGCATAGTTTTAGAGACATTTTAGAAGCATCTTAATGTCTCCTTGTAAACATCTCAAATATATCTCCACAATACATATCTGATATATATTTGACATAGTGTTTATATGTCTCAGAGATATCTTTTATGAACTTGCGATATAAATGAGATTACTTTGAAACATTTTAATGCTTTTTTGAGATATTAATGAAACATAACGAAATAAATAAAAGTTTTGCATACATCTAAACATGAAAAAAATTTAATTAATATCTTGTTATAAAATAACAAGTACTTAAAATAAAGTAATAAGCAAAGAACATACAGATTACATACCAGTCAGTACAAACCACCTAACAATTCTTATGGGATTCCTAACGGGACACTGCGGACGTGGCGGACATCCTACCACATTGGTGTGGACACTAACTAGATGACATGCAGATTTTGCTACGTGTCGGAGAAGACCCCAATCCAGTTTCTTACAGAATGAGAAGCAACGGTCATCACAAAGTAAAACTGTTCCAGGAAATGTTTCTTCGAACTGAAGGAAATCACTCTTCTCAATCCAAGGTCAGCCCTAAGATTCTTCCAGGAAACTTGGCCTGCTGGATATGATGTAAGCTCAGAAAGAGGGAACAGAATAATCAATATTGATTTCGTGCTACACACCCCAGATTATATCAATCTATCTATATATCATCTGTCTTTCAATCATCAAAAGCGGCACATTCAACTAATGCTATCTACGTGGCTTAGAACTAGCTCATTAGTTAATAAATAATAGTGTGTACGAAGAGACACTTTAAATGAATTGTGTATAAAAAACAATCATGTGTAAAAGTGCAATGTAAATAATAGAATTTTCATTATTAAAAGATGTTTGTGGACACCGAAGTCGGATAACCAAGGAATACGCAACATTAAAAAGGTTCGTATGCTTAGTCCATTCAACCTCTGTTTCAAATTACAAATTTTAATCCTGTCGTAGGTAAAATATTGTATGACGCTGACGCTCATGTATAAAGCGTGCATTTATACACTATTTCCAATTATTAAAACTTAAACCTTACAACTCATGCATTTACTTCGCACACTTGTATCTTGAATAACTGTTTTAGTTTAAAAATCATTGAATGTACCATTTTAAATTATAAAGAAATTAAAACTTTTTTGGCTTTAAGTCAAAACTTTAAATAAATAATTTCACTTAATGTGCAGGATGTCCCAGCGCTCTTGTTTACGGAGCATTGTTCCCTTTATAAGTAAAAATATTAACACGTCGTTTTTTGGGTGATAGATGTCACTTTTTAAAAGATATAACTTATATAAAAGAAATTATCGGTTTTTATTTAAAATACGAAAGTTATTGATAGCAACTTTAGGCACACCTTGTATAGCTGAAGGTGTAAAAATATTTTAGGTAGAACCTAAATGATTGATTACCCACATAGCATAGTTTTAGAGACATTTTAGAGGCATCTTAATGTCTGCCTTGTAAACATCTCAAATATATCTCCACAATACATATCTGATATATATTTGACATAGTGTTTATATGTCTCAGAGATATCTTTTTTGAACTTGCGATATAAATGAGATTACTTTGAAACATTTTAATGCTTCTTTGAGATATTAATGAAACATAAGGAAATAAATAAAAGTTTTGCATTAATCTAAACATGAAAAAATTTAATTAATATCTTGTTATAAAAATAACAAGTACTTAAAATAAATTGAAAAAAAATATTTACAAACTACTATACTAAGCACATTCAAGAACATCGTCAATTTGCCTATCTTTGGCTGTTTCGCTCCAGTCTTAGTTTTCCTAGTCGCAACCAGTTTTTCATATGAAGTAGGTATTATTATTATTCTGTGATATGGATTCTGTGGCGCCATTACTACATACTAATCTTCCATGCTCTGTGTATAACTTCCTTTAATTTATATATGAACTGCTAATTTAATTAAAAGAAAATGAGAGTTATCGCAGTCGAGATGTAAATTGTTACAGTAGTAGGCCTAGACAAACAAAACCTTTTATACAGGGTGAGTTTTTTAAAGTGTTACAAGGGGATATCTCGGAAACGGCTTAGAATATTTTTTGTGAAATTTTGGTAGAGTAATATGCAAACGGGGGGACATATTTAAATATATTTTTGATATTTGCCTCACCTCCTTATTTTGAGGAGCGGGGTTAACTTTAGATTTTTAAATGGAAGTTTTTTTTTACTAGGTATGTGTGAAAAAAATTTTTTGATTTCCTCATTCGGTTACGGAAATATGATTTATTAGGCTAAAATACAAACAAAAAATTAATTATTAAATTTCGAATTATTTATCGTCTGTCATGCTCGAGAAATTGTTCGAAATGTCCCCCTTGAACTTCTAAACACTTTCTCACTCTTTTTCTAAATGAATTCCGTACACGCAGCAACATTGTAGGTGTCACTAATAAACAGACAAACCGGATTCTGTATTTCATATCATCTACAGTTGTAAGTGCAATCGCCATCACTTTGTCCTTTATTAAAGATAACGCGTTTCCATGGAAACAAATAATAGTCAACATCAACGTCTATCATAAACAGACAATTTTAAACAGAAATTTTTTGTTTGTATTTTAACCTAATAAATCATATTTCCGTAACCGAATGAGCAAATCTTCTTACGTAAATTCAAGTTTAATATTAAAAAAAACTTCTATTTAAAAATCCAAAGTTAACCCCCGCCCCTCAAAATAGGGAGGTGGGGCAAATATTTTAAATATATTTAAATATGTCCCCCCGTTCGCATTATTACTTTACCAACATTTCACAAAAAAAATTCCAAGCCGTTTCCGAGATATCCCCTTGTAACACTTTAAAAAACTCACCCTGTAGATGGCCAACTCTTTCATACAAAACTGGTGCACAATTTTGAAAGTCATCTACCAACAGTTATCTGTAAAAAAGTATCTTCGATATTATAGATTCATTATCTACGAACATAACCTTAAGAGCGCCCTCAATTCTTTTTTTAAATATTAATTTGTTTGGGTTTAGATAAATTTGACAAATGTTCACTTTATACACAGAAGTAAGCACAACTTCTCAAAAACTACCTACAATTAGGCCATAAACGTTTTATAAAAACAATGTGGGTTTTGTTTATATAGATTTCTCTTTTACACTTTGGAGTTCGCATTCAAGCAGTAAGCGGAAATTATAGGATTGCGTTTATAAATTAACAAACTATAATTTTTAATAAAGTTAATCAAACAATACAACCGACTATATCGAACCACTAACTTTTTCTGTCCTTCTCCTCCTAACTTTGCTACCAACTAACTTAAATTTTAACAACGCTTGTACACGTTAGCGATGCATTGAACACCGCCAAGGTTCCGATGCATTGTCGGTCGCCACATTTACAACGCCACAACCTTGCTTTTTCGCCTGCACGGTTAAAAAAGGATAAACTATAACGAAAACAAAGAATGCACATTTTTGTGGTTTATGGAAACCATGATTTTCATGGTATACTGTGGATAGAGCGTGTGCGCAAACAAATTAAATTGCATGTTCATTGCGTGATCCCGCGTGCTGTTACAAATTACCATTGCCATTTCTTTTTACCTAAATTATTGTAAAATTCAAAGTTTTCATAAAAATTATATCTGAGACGTTTCGTAGATATACACAATTTCCAGAAGTGTTTGTAGAAAATGTGATATCTCTGAGACCAGCTATAGATATTTAACATTTAATATGCTTTCTATACTCAATTGAGTATCTCTCAGATATATCTCATAAATATCTCATTTTTTCTGAGATATTGTGATCAATTTGAGATATCTATGATACATTCGATGCTATGTGGATATAGCCGCGAACCGAATTTCAAGTTTCTGATTTATCTGTTAACTTAAAAAACTTTTAATGCAAGCTTTACGCAGATCAGCCTGTATCCTCATATTATTTCAGTGTGAAATTATAATAAATTTTTTAATTTCAATTAGCTCCTTCAATTATAACATAAAATTTCTTACGATTCTTTTGTATACAAAATCAACAATGGTGTGGCGACACAAACACATTGTTAAAGGTTTTTGGGTCGCAGAAAGGAAACGAAGAACGTTAGTTGAAGGCTTCTAAGACGACAGCGGTCGCCACCTACAGAAACCTAGTAATTATCCTTAAGTAGTAAGGGTTAAGAAAAGTAAAACAATCAAACTTGTAGAAGAAGGATCAGGTTTATTTGAACTTTTATTGCTCTGTCTACATTTTTTTTAAAATTTTATTCGTAGAATTGTCTTAACAAATACCATTAGAACTCAGACCGGTTATTTTTACATGTTTTTCTCGTATTGACTTTCATATAAGTAATTTAACTCGTCCTGTTTGACAAATTTACTCGATCTCGTGATTTTCATAAAATATTTTCCCGTTAAATTGTCAATGAAAGTGGTAAACCTACTCGAAAAAAATACTCTAGTGTGGTATTGCCCCCGACAATTTGTAAGTAGAGTGGTGTACAATCCAAATCAGAGTGTCATTATACGTAGCAAAAATAAATAAACAATATCATCCGTCGGCTATGGCAAGCACACAATGGGTGAAGTACACCGGACTGAGAAATAGAACAAAAATGCAGAACACTGGGTCAGGCTACTAGCGCCGAGGCAGTGCAAAACTAGAGACTTTAGTAGCAAAGAACATACAGATTACATACCAGTCAGTACAAACCACTTAATAATTCTTATGGGATTCCTAACGGGGCACTGCGGACGTGGCGGACATCCTACCACATTGGTGTGGCCACTAACTAGATGACATGCAAATTTTGCTACATGTCGGAGAAGACCCCAATCCAGTTTCTTACAGAATGAGAAGCAACGGTCATCACAAAGTAAAACTGTTCCAGGAAACGTTTCTTCGAACTGAAGGAAATCACCTTCTCAATCCAAGGTCAGCTCTAAGATTCTTCCAGGAAACTTGACCTGCTGGATATGATGTAAGCTCAGAAAGAGGGAACACAATAATCAATATTGATTTCGTGTTACACACCCAAGATTATATCAATCTATCTATATATCATCCATCTTTCAATCACCAAAAGCGGCACATTCAACTAATGCTATCTACATGGCTTAGAACTAGCTCATTAGTTAATAAATAATACCGTACGCTTCGTCCATTCAACCTCTGATTCAAATTGCAAATTTTAATCCTGTCGTAGGTAAAATATTGTATGACGCTCATGTATAAAGCGTGCATTTATACACTATTTCCAATTAAAACTTAAACCTCACAACTCATGCATTTACTTCGCACACTTGTTTCTTGAATAACTGTTTTAGTTTAAAAATCATTGAATGTACCATTTTTAAATTATAAAGAAATTAAAACTTTTTTGGTTTTAAGTCAAAACTTTAAATAAATAATTTCACTTAATGTGCAGGATGTCCCAGCGCTCTGTTTACGGAGCATTGATCCCTTATAAATAAAGATATTAACACGCATTTCCTCCATTTTCAGAAAATTAGAATACTAAAGTTGCATTCTTTTAAATAGAACACCCTATTTCATTACATATTTGGATTATACTCCAAAAACAACACAATTTTGTTATATTCATTATGAGTCTATTTTCATGATTTTCGAGTTACCCGTCGTTTTATGAGCAAAAAAACCCATGGCACAAAATCATTACCAACTTACCCAGATAAGATTGGAGTTTGAAGTGACTATCAAGAATTTCAAAATATGGTCTGGTTTATGATGACTTTGTGACTTATCAATATCATTTTATTATACCGGGTGGCCCAAAAACGCAAAATGATGATTTTCCACATGTTCTTCAAATAAAACTCTGTTTTGGTTAGAAAAGATCATGAAGTTCCAGTTACAAAGTATCTATTTGACGACTGTAGGCATAATTTTTAAGTTTTCCAGTTGGTATTTTATATTTGCCTTTGGATTTTAATTTACCGCTAGATTTTAATTTGCCGCCGCAGAAGTTTAAATTTAAAATGATATGAGATCCACAAAAAAAAATATGACGTCTTGGATGCGAGAGGCAGTCAAAATTTTCATCAACAACACATGCAAGAAAAATATAAAAATGTTGTAATTTCGCTGTAAGAATTTCAAGTCCAAATCTACCTTGACTATTTTGTTTTTAAAATAAATTATTTAAAATTTATAAATGAAGATTTTATTTATGGAAGCATTCTCTCTCCTTTACATTGGTAGCTCCATGTTTTTCCTCGGAGTTGTCAACAAAAACTTAACCTAATTTTAATGTCGTAATGTCGAAGAATGAATTACTTAAACAATATAAAAAAGATGTAGCCGATTTAACGAAAGAAGCTAAAAGTTTAAATTTAACTAACCAGGAAATAAAAGAAATATTTGACGATTGCTTTAAAGATATAGGGAATGATGATAAGTCACGAAGATCAAGCCACAGTATATTTACTTTGTCAGTGAAAATTGCACTAATTACTTTATTAATAAGCATTACCCTTTACGTACTGCTAAATGTTCATCAACCAACATCTAGCATAGTCCTTAGAAATGTTCAGGGATTAATATATCCCGGTTTAAAACTGGTTAGATTTTTGGCTGTACCCATATTAAAACTTTTTCCATCTCTGACACGTAATATTAAAAATTACATATCGAAGCTGGTAATATATTCTTTTTGTTTAGATTTGTATGATGAAAGCTGTTTGGTAGAAAATCCTTATTTCTATGTTTCGGACATGGAATGTTGGCCATGCGAAGATGTTCATTCAGTCATAGATCTAACCGGTTTTAGTAACTACACTCTCTATCAATCAGGTATACCTTATATAGTGAAGGTAATAATTTAATATTTTAATGAAATGATTACAGTAATCTATTCTTTAGACTGATCAAAAACCAGTTTCGTTTAAGGACTTAAAGTCTGTGTACATAACAAAAAAGCAAGTTTTTGATGAAAATGCAGATCGAATCAAATCTACAAACTACACCATCAAATCCCTACAACTTTTATTTGATCATAAACCTGATAACACCTTAGGTTCTACCCATACATCTTGGCGTATTAATAGAATGTTGCCTGCACAAATTATTCGTACTGTATTTCCACGTCCCTATATAATTTCTGAAAGATCTGGACAGAGCGTCGAGAGATTTATAATGATAGACGAAGTTAAAGCGGAAGGATATAGTTTTCCCAACACGGAATGCAGTTACGTGTTTGTTATTCAAGGTTCAGGGGAGCGTACAATTATTCTTAAACCATCGAGAGAATGTGGTGATACTTGTAGAACAGTTTCTATTGTTTTGAAGCCATCTTTTGTGTGTAAGTTAGTGGTGAATGTAATAAACTGATATAATGCAATGCGTTTTCAGTATGGTATAATTGGTGGTATTGGAGACCGATGAGTTTTCCATCAAAGAATACCTCAGAAATGTCCATTACATATATTAGCAGCTATTGTTAACATTTTTGTGATCTTGAGCATCTATTTTCTATTATAATAAATCATTAACAAAAATGAGCAGACGTGTATGCAACCAAACCTACTAGAAGTACAACAATGATTGCATAAGCACTTCTAAATGGCAATAACAATGTAGAAAACGTTTTATTCTTCCATTATTAACGTACAATGCTTCATTTCCATGAGAACAATAAATGCGCAATTTTAAACTTTATACCTATAATACTGCATGAACATAATTACTGAATAATTTGTATTTATGAATAAATACTTAACATAAATATATAATTTATCTAATAACAAAAAAAAAACATATTCTTTCCTAAATTAAAGTCTTCTAGTTAAACTCCGAAATCAATCAAATTTTTCTCGTAATCTCTTCTTTAAAAATATAGGAACCAAAGATACAAGTGCAAATAGGCCTAAAAGTATAAATGAATTCCATGTGAATGTGGAGTCCGTGCTAGACATCGTATGTAAGGTTTGTCCAGCTTGTATAGCGACAAACGATGGTGGGGCGACGCCAAAAAACGTGCCCAAAGCAAAAGGCTTTAAAGGCACCCCGATCACAGGTGCGGTGAGATTAATAAACCAATTTGGTAGAAACGGTGTGACACGTAAAAACACTACATAATTAAATAAATTATCGCGTTGTTTATTGACTATCACAGCCCATTTATTGGCTCTTTCTGGAAAGTATTTTAATACTATTCTTCTTCCTAATAATTGAGATAATAAGAAACACAGAGATGCACCTACCGCTGAACATGTGCACACTAGTGTCAAAGCTACACTGAATGGAAATAAAAATCCCGAGAGGATTGATAAGAATAGAGATCCGGGAATGGCAAAAGTTTGTAGACTGTAATATTAAATGAAGGAAAACTTACTGTATTCTACCTCTTATCAGTGTATCATGTAAAAGGATACAATATATATGTGACAAAAACACCAACCATCACTTGCAGATAGTGATCATCTTTGTATTGGTTTAAAATTATTCCTAAATGTTTGGCTTGGTCAATGTTCCAAGGAATCCAGATATGTTGCTTCTCTCTGTAAGAACTGCATTAACATACACTTTGCACAAATAAATTGCAACATACTGTGTCACTTCTGAAAGTTCATATATACAAATGATAAGGCAAGAAGGAACACAAAAATATTGATGAAACGGTAAGAATGGCAAAATGTGTATTAAATGTTTGTTGGTTGGTCACGTTGTCTCCCTACAAAAAATATATTGTATAAAAGCAGTAAAGTAAGATTTTGATAGAAAGTAAAAAACTTTCGACTATGTGAAATCAGTGGGAACACTGGACGGGAATAAAAAGGATTTAGCATTAGACCGTATTAAATCTTCTTTGATAAGTTCGTCTTCCACGTGGTAGGTAGGAAAAATCATAAGAACGATGAACGTAATTTGAATTTAACACGTCAGAGGATGAGGATATTTCTGGACATTGAATTAAATTATAACCTTCAATATGTTGTCTGTCAGCCATTGTAAAAATTGTTTCAATGACACTAATTTGGTAATCACTTTAACTGTAATTCAATCTAAATACGCATTAGTGATCCGCGTTTAATACGAAATATAAATTAGATTTTTATAATTTGTCTATAAATATTACATTTGTAAATAATATAACGATTTGCATGATACGCGGATGTGGTGTCATCTATGATAAAACCACATAAGATAAAACAGGTCCCACAATTTAAACATAGATCACAGCATATTATAATGGGTGCATTCAGCGGACGTAACAGTTGCAGAACAGTTGTAAAAACGTCTAATTTTCTTTTGGTATCGCTACTTCCATGTTGCGGAGCGTTCGCCATTTTTGGTAGAGCATTTTGTTTACGCTACTTGAGGTGAACACATCTAACCATTGTGTCAGACGACGTTACAACTGCTTCAGTAGCGTATCGGGAGCATAGCGGTATCCTTTAATCCAAATTAAATTAAAGAGCGCTACTAGTCCACTAAATCTGCACACTAATGTACAAACGTTCGAATAAAAAGTATAAAAAATGAAATTAAAAACAAAATAGGTAACTTTTGTATCATAGCCTTGTTTAATTAAAAGGTCATGTGATTACCGTATTTGTTACTTATTCGTTTTCAAAATGTTTAAACAAAATTTAAGTAAAATTAAATTACAAATTATTGTATTGAAAAACTAACTGTTGTACATGAACTATTTGTAGATGAAAATGTCAATGTAAAAATATAAAATATTTCGATAAATTATTTAAATGTCTTAAGGAAAAAGAAGAAACAAGAGATATACAGTGAATTTCTTTTATAAGTGATTGTCATATGTATACTTATAAAAGAAACAAGTTAATGCATTGGCAAGGCCTACCAGATTTTGTTATCTATTTGTTAATATTTTATACGTACAATCGAAAATTGTGCGTAATAATAGCTATTTATTGTATATGTGTTTTAGTAGGCAGATTGTCCGCGCAAGAATTTTTAATCGCGAGAACGAAGTTCGAGCGTTTAATTTTCTTAAGGGATAATATGCCACTAAAACACGAATGCAATACAAGATTTTATCCACAATCAAACCAATTTAATTGAAAATAAGTAATCTGACAGTTCTAAAATTTCAATGTAATAGCAAATATTAGAAAATTTAGTGAAACTTTTGGGCGTCGTTGCATTATTAGTTGCTAGGATGCTTGTTTATTAAAACAATATTTGTGAAAAAATTAGAAATCGTTTGTGTGCGTCGTTTTGAAAAATGTCAGAAAGTGATTCTTTGCCGGTATAAATTAAAGCAGAAGCTGAAGAAGTAACCCTGCAACTGTTGCCGGCCAAATCTAAAGATGCATACATAAAAGAATTTGCTACCTTTAATGAATGGAGAGAGAAAAGAGGTGCAAACATCATAAACGAGGACGTCCTGTTGGCTTATTTTTTAAATGTAAGAAGCAAGTTTGCCTCCTCGTCGATGTGGACAAAATATACAATGTTAAGAGCAACTTTGAATATGCATAGAAATATTGACATATCAAAATACGGCAAATTAATTACTCATCTCAAGAGCCAATCAAGAAACTACAAGGCAAAGAAGGCAAAAGTGCTTGAGAGAGGACACATCGTACAATTTTTAAAAACAGCATCTGATGAAAAGTACTTAATGATGAAGGTACAACCAATTTTCTTTTCTTTTGTATTGGTATCTTAATTATTTTAAATATTTCTAGGTTGCTGTCATAATAGGTGTTTGTAATGTCCATCCCAGAAACAAAGACCAATATGTCAAGAAGTTTCACTGTATTAGACGAAGGATTCTCTTTTAATGTTATGGAGATATGCAAGAAATACATACGCCTACGTCCTAAAAGTACTATTTCGCAGGGAAGATTTTTTGCGATATATAAATTCAAAATGCACCGTGCAACCTGTGGGAATTAACACTATTTCCAGAATCACCTCACAGATTGCTTCTTTCTTAAAACTTCTAGACGCTAAATCCTACACGGGCCATAGTATGCGCCGTTCTTCGGCGATTCTGTTGGCTAATGCTGGTGGTGATATTTTCACTCTTAAGAGGCACGGAGCGTGGAGGTCATCTAGTGTTGTTGAGGGGTATATAGAGTCAAATAAAATCAATATTGCTAGAAAAATTCAAAAAAAATCCAGCACAATGCAAGAGATCTCCGCGATACAGTCTTCCTCAAACGTGGTTTGTGTAAATGTAAATCCTGATATTGCAAATAAGTTTACTTTTGATGTTAACGTGATTGTTAATATTAATGTTAATAAATAATTACTAAATTTTCTGCAAATTTTTTCTTGAATTTTACAAAACACTAATGTTTTATGGAATATTAAACACTAGTGTTTTATAGGTGTTATAATACGTTTCATAACGGCATAATAATAGCTATATAATATGGTGATTGTGGATAAATACATAAACTAGTAGTTTCAATAACTTTGTGCCATAAATATTCTTTGAAACTAAAAGTTAAACTGTTTTAAATGTATTAAACACTTGCAATAGTCAAAACAAGGAAATGACTTTATCGAACTTTAAAATATAACAAATTTTCAAAGTGCCCGCCTTCTACTTCCATACGGTAACGAATTCCGTTTCCAAAACTAAAACTTGCGTTCCTAAGAAATGCCGGGTTAATTTCATTCAATCTGGCTATAATCCTTTTCTTTAATTCATAAAAGTCTTGTGTAGGATTATTCGTAAACACTTTAGACTTTAAGAATCCGTCAATAAAGGATGGCCCAATAAAGTTGTTATTAACAATTCCAGCCCACACATTAACTTTATTGTTATGTTGGGTTCTTGTGGCATTTTGAACGTGATGATTTGTACGGGACCAATACCTAATATTAAACTTTTACCAAATGTAAAAACTCATCGGGAATTTTGCGAATTTACTTCTTTAATTCTAAATGCTTCTAATATGTGTTTTATAATTTACCATTCATCCTCACACAGTCTGCATTGCACCTCTCTCATCATCCCTCCCAATACTTATTTTCATTTTCTTCATTTTCAATCAAAATTATTATTATTCCTTTAAGCCCTTTTCCCTCTGTTCCCAAGGCACAAGGAACATTAAAACAATGTTTTCTAGCATTTGAACAAAGTAACAAAATTAACATTTCACTTTAACATTGGTTCTACATCACATCAACATTGTTTATAAAAAGAATATTTGAACATGAAAATAACATTACAAAAGTATGACAGGTTGAACATGTACTAAACATTATTACTACGACATTACAGTAAGTTATTTTTTTGTGCATATAGTATAAACAAGCTTTTCGCGCAAAACTCTCCATCGTGATTTACAAACGTTTTAAAGAGTATCAAAAGTGGTATAGGCAGATTGAAATGTAAAGAACCTGTCACGTGGCCTGCGCCGTGAACGAAAATGAAACGGACGAGTCTACTGTTCACATTAAGGGCAACAACAAAGTGTATTTCGTAATTTCGTTTGTGGTGTTATTCAAATTATACCCTAGTTTAATAAATACATTTATAGTAAGGTATATTTTTATGATTTGCGTTGAAGATTGATTCACGTGACAGGTTCTTTACATTTCAATCGTCCTATACATAAAACATTTTGCTCGACAGATAAAAAAATGTATAGGTAACAGCGTTACGTTACAACTAACAAAATCTTGAGAGAAACGGTGCAAAAAAACCAACAACTTTCCTTTCATGGCTGTTTTGTATAATTTATGTTCTTGGAGATATCGTTAAAACAATTATAGTGTCACGTGATTGTCTTGTTTCAGTTATTACTTAGCGAATCAAAAATAGTTTATGCAAAAGTTGTGTATAACTAAATTACAAAAACTTTTATTTGAAGATAGATATTTTGGCAAATATTCCAAGAATGGGAAAATGTATGTAGGTTAACTGCCTTTTTGGGTCAACAAATTATGCTAAAAATTAAACCCATGGTTTCCTTGATATCTCCTCCCAGCCATCTGTCCACCAGACAAAATTTTCTTTGCTCCATTATAAACGTTCTAACTCCATTTCATCGGAAAAAACTAAAAAAATGGGGATTTTAAATGTTCACTTTTGGTGGTCGGAATAAGCACCACTGAAAACCGGCTGTCCTGGTGTAAGCTGTCTCGGTCTTTTAAGTTTTTGTGGTTGCAGTATCGGTTTGATGTTGCAATGAGTCTGGATGTATGAAATCAAGGTGGGTACGTAGTCTTCATCTTATTAACGCCTCTGCTAGCGTAACTCTGGTTGTAGAGGATGGCGTTGTGTGCTGACTTATTAAAAATCTTGCCAATTTCAGCTTCCAATTCCCCTCCACAATTTTTGAGAGCTTTTTCTTGGTCTCCTGGACCATTCGCTCTGCCTGACCATTACGGCTTGGATGGTAGGAAGCAACCCGCGCAGGTCTCATTCCATTCTTTTTTAAAAATTCCGAAAATTCAACAGACGTAAAATATGTAGCGTTGTCACTGACAATGAATTTTGGTAGACCGTGTGTAGCAAAAATTTGAAGTTCTTCAATTGTGACACTTGATCAAGTAGATGAAACCGGGCGAACTTCTAACCATTTAGAATGCGCTTCTACCACTATTGAAAGTAATATTCCATTGAAAAGTCCTGCATGATCGATATGTAGCCTTTCCCAGGGTACCGATGGTCATTCCCAAGGACGTAAAAGAGCCTTCGCTGGTATATTTTGGTTCCCCTGACACGCAGTGCATTATCTACTCTCTATCTGTTCATTCATGTTTGGCCACCACATGTAACTGCGAGCTAAAAACTTCATCTTTACCATACCCGGATGAGTAGAGTGGAGCATTGCCAAAGCTTGATTTGTAGCAGTTTCCTAGATGATTCTCGGTAAGTAGATAACTCAATATTTTTATTATAATACGTTATAAACTGTGACGATGGTTTGTCAGGCCAACCTTTCAGTATAAAGTCACAAACACGCAATAATAATAATAATAATAATTTATTAACTTCCAACAGACATAAAGTCCATATAGGAACGTAAACTAGAAAAATGAAAAACTTATTTAACTACATCCTATTAACTGCAAAACATAATACTAAATCTTCTCTAATTTTCTTAGAACTAAAATTATCATTGTAAATATCAAACTTAGAGCTAATTCGGTTATACAGCTTAAAACAGTTTAAAAGCGGAGAATTATAATGATGGTAAGAGTTTGAGATTCTATAATAAAAGACAGTCAAGACCCTGCCATCAACTCTTGGAACAACCAGGTTTATATTATCAAGCAATGATACGCTTCTAATTGACCCATTAAGTATCTTCTGCAGGAAAATTAAACTCGCTACATTTCGACGACACAGTAGCGATTTCTCATTTGTCCTACATAATAGATCATATTGATCACAGTGCATCACTGGATATCGACCATACATCTTATAGTAAAGATATTTACAAAATTTCCGCGAAACACTATCAATCATTAAGCTGTAAGTTACATTCGAAGGATTCCAAACAACATGACAGTATTCTAGCTTCGATCGTACAAACGCATAATACAAAAGTTTAATTGAAAATACATCATTAAACTGTGATGTGTTACGTTTTATGAAACCAAGCATTTTCATAGCACTTTTTGTAATACTACTAATGTGATGTACAAAAGATAGCTTATTATCTACAATTACGCCAAGATCACAAATTTGCTCACAACGATCTAATATTACTCCATCTATATTGTAAAAGAAGTTAACATTATTGATTTTTCTAGATATAGTCATCACTTTACATTTTTTAACATTTAATTCAAGCCAATTTGTTTTACAATATTTTGAAAATCGGTCAATACTCTCTTGTAGGTTTAGACAGTCATCAGAAGAATTAATCACATTTACTATTTTCAAATCATCCGCATAAACGTAATGTTGGCATTTAATATTGTTAGAAACATCATTTAGAAATAAAATAAAGAGTAATGGTCCTAGGTTAGAACCTGAACCACCCCTCTGTTACAACAAACTTTTTCCGAAGCGTGACTACTGTAAAATACATATTGGCGTCTGTTCATCAAAATAGACTGAACTAAAAATACTATTCGGTCACATATACCATAATCTTGTAACTTTCTTAACAAAATACAATGCTGTACTTTGTCAAATGCCTTAGTCAAGTCTGTATATATTATGTCAACTTGTTTCCTGTCATCTAGTGCCTGTGAGGTATACTGTGTGAATTCAACTAAATTAGTTGTGGTTGATTTACCTTTGACCATGTTGATTAACAGATATAAGGTTGCTTACATGCGAATATATAACCTTGGATAATATACTTTCAAAAAGTTTAGCAAAATTCGATATAATTGCAATAGGTCTATAATTCGACACTTCACTTTTAGAACCACTCTTAAAAACAGGACAAATTCTAGATAATTTCCATATCTCAGGGTACAGTGAACATTCTAAAATTAGATTATATATGTGCCGTAGTGGTAACAAGAAGCTTTCAATACAGTCAGCGACAATAAACGCGGGAATTTCATCAGGACCAGCCACACAATTTGATTTTAAACCTTTCACAGCTTTTACAATATCAGTGTCACTAATCTTGAAGAAATGCAATACAGAAAAGTTTTGAAGTTTTGCCTCTTGAAGTAGCGATTGACAACACTTTTGTCACAGAACATGCATCTGCCCGATTTATTGCACAATTCATCACATGCATGAACGCTATCGTTAGTATCCCTTGACACCTTGGAGAAGTGAAGACTAAACGCATCCACTATATCTTGAGGTAATGTTAATAGGTTATTCTCATACATCATACTACCGGGTATTCTACTTTGTCTCTTTTTGCATTAATAAAACTCCAAAATTGTTTAGGGTCACTTTTAAGAGCACTTTCTGTATTTGATATGAAAGTAGTGTAGTCTTTCCTTATAGTGTATTTAATTAATTGTCGCAATTCCTTAAATTTATCAAAATAATATGCAGATCTTATTTTATTGTATTTATTGTAGTAATACATCGGGTCTTTTAGAGTAAGTTTGACTTCTGCCTTAATACAACTTTCAGGCATAAGTTCTGTCATTAACACGTTTGACACATTTTTTTCACAAATTTCAGAGTCTTCTCACCACGGAATACGACTTAACGCATCCGCATGCGCTATATGCCTTCCAGGTTTGTACATAAGTTTGTAATTGTAGTTTGATAAGAAAATGGACCATCTCATCAGCCTAGGAGAAACTAATTCTGGAATAGGGGTATTTTCTCCAAGTATACCTACCCAATAATGGTTTATGATCCGTATGTATAATAAATTCACGTCCATATAAATGACTGTGAATTTTTTACACTAAGTATTATAGCTAGACCTTCTCTGCCCAGTTGTAACTACTTGCGCTCAGTTTTACCGAAAGTTTTCGAATGGTAGGCCACTAGCAATTATATATCATCTCAAATGTGGCTAAGTACACTTCCCGCCGCAAAGGGTAAAGCGTCACATGACAACACTAAAGGTTCTGTTGTACTACAGGGTGTAACAAAAATGGAGGTCATAAATTAAATCACATATTCTGGGGTTAAAAATAACTCGATTGAAACTAACTTACCTCAGTACAAATGTGCATGCAAAAAAAGTTACAGGGTGTCAAAGTTATAATTTTTGAAAAGTTTTTCAGCATGAGAAATCTAAATCTAATCACAGTTTTGAAATGAATTAAATGAATTTTTTTGTAAATAAGTAAAATTAAATAAAAATTTTGGGACCTGCGAATAACTTAAAAATTTATTTATACTTTATTTTTTGTTATTCGGAATTTTTCATAATGAAAAAGAGGCCGTATTTGGATAACAACTGAAGATTCAATGTCGATTTTCTTTGAAACGGTTGGCCGAATCGACATCTTTCAAGTATACTATTTTGAGCTCATCACGTCAAGGAATGAAAATCTTCTAACAACAATCCAATATACCAAGGGGCAAAAAGTTATGAACATTTTAATGTTCGCGAAGTGCTGCTGGTGGCGCCCTCTACAATTTACATCAAAACTGTGATCAGATTTAGATTTCTCATGCTGAAAAACTGTTGAATACCAAATTTCGCTGAAATCGTGCTTTTATTAAGGGAAATATTACCAAAAAACTTTTCAAAAATTATAACTTTGACACCCTGTAATTTTTTTGCATGCACATTTGTACTGAGGTAAGTTAGGTTCAATCGAATTATTTTTAGCCCCAGAATATGTATGTGGTTTAATTTATGACCTCTATATTTGCTACACCCTGTATAATCCACTAATAACGAGTTTAAAGTTAACAGCTGTTTAACTTGGTTGTAAGCATTTATTTCTTCCGTTCCCCAACTCCATTGCACTTAATTATTAAGTAATCGGTGTAATGGTTCAGCAATTGTAGCTTTATCTTTCAAGAAAGAATGATAAAAATTAAGCAGACCTAGAAATGTTTGTAGGTCTCTTTTATTCGTAGGTACTGGGGCGTCTTGAATCACCTGAACGTTATCCTTGTTTGGACGTACTCCATCTGCGTCAATTGTAAATCCCAGAAAATTATTGGATCTCGTAATGAAGACACATTTTTTCTTACTCAATTTAAGCTCGTACCACTTTCTGTAAACGTAAGTGTACTTCTTCCGCTGTAGTTCTCCCGTAATGTCACGTAACGTATTATTAGGTAATAAATTGTTGACAAATTTGAAGTACAATTGTCAGTCCAAATTGTAACCGATTAACTTTGAAGTAACCCTTATGCGTCACAATCGATCGAAGTTCGGCAGATTTCAAATCTACGGGTAGTTGTGGGAATGCTTGTGTCTTGTCCAACTTTGCAAAGTATTTTGCCCCTCTCAAATTTACCAAAATGTCTTTTTCAGTAGGTATTGGAGTATAAGGCAGCAAAACTTTATTTAATGTACATTTGTAGTCTCCACAAATTCTGATTCCACCGTTAGGTTTAACAACACAAACTATGGGTATAGTCTAACGTGGATGTTGAATAGATTGTATAATGCCTTGATCACTAAGCTTCTTGAGTTCAGATTCTATCTTTGGACATAGAGCAAACGGTACGTTTCTCGCTCCAAGTGAAATTGGTGTACATTCCTCTTTGATTACGAGTTTTACAGGTGGTCCTTTAAATTGACCTAATTCCTCTGAGAACATATCAGCAAATTGTTGCATAATTAAATCAGCACCTTCTTACATTTTATTCACGCCGCACAATTGGATTCCTAATTTGTCGAACAAATTGCGACCTAACAAATTCGTTGTTCCATCATATGCAACAATTAAAGGCAATGTAACACCTTTTTCTCTTAACTTAACCGTAGTAGTAAAAACCCCTGCAGTTTTAATGGAGTTTTGTTGAAAGTCCTTGAACGTATTTACATATTCTTGCAGTAGCGGCATATTTTCAGCCCAAAAATCTTTAAAGCGAAATAATTGAATGACTTGCACCCGAATCAATCTCCATATCACAATTTTTATTGTCAATTTAAACAGTAACTACGTAAGGATTTGTTGAAATTACATTATTACATGAAAATATCGGTTCATGACTTACATCAGGTTCGATTAACGTGTTGATATCCGCATCTTGCATCAAATTTGTATTTGTTTTAAAATTCACACGATTTTCCTTCATAAGACACACCTTTTCTAAATGTCCTACTTTTTGACAAAATCGGCATGTTGTGTTTTTATACTTGCACGTATCAGCGCGATGAGTAACATCCCCGCAACGATAAGAACTTGCTTTATTTTGTTTAGCAGCAAAATGTTTAAATACTGAAGAACTCGTAGTAGCACTCCTTTTAACATCTAGTTTATTCACCTCAGCGTTTATATCACTTCTACTACCCGAATTGTGTATTTCTTTAATGTTCTTTGCAGCGGTTTCGGCAGCTATTGTTTGACTCATGGCTTTTTCAAACGTTGTTCCGAAAGTAAGCGTCTTTGTAGTCCGATGTCCTTTTTACTGCACATACTAATCGGTCCCGTAGCATATTATCTAATTCTTTGTCGAAATTGCATTTCTCAGAAATTTTTCTCAATGCCGCAATGTAACTAGCAATATCCTCCCCTTCGAATTGATCTCGTTTATGGTAAAGAAAAGTTGGACAATTTCTGAAGTTTTTGGCGTAAAATGTGTATTTAGTAGTTTGATAATTTCGTCGAATGATTTTTCGTTTGGTTTCTTTGGTGCACACAATGATCTCACAATTTCGTATGTACCAGTACCACAAGCAGCAAGTAAAGTAGCTCTTTTCTTATTTTCTTTCGTAATTTCACCAACTACCAAGTAAAATTCTAATCGCGCCGCATAAATTGTCCGTTGATGTGGTTGTGAAGGATCGACTCACCAATTACACTAAAAGTAGCAGCCCTTGACGGCATGACAGTTTTTTGTAGATATATTATTGTTAAATAGTATATTAAGTATGGAGAACGGTAAGGGTTTTATACCGATCGAAGACAATTGTTTGGAGGAGGAGCGGAGCGACGACTCCAATTATTGTCTGAGATCGGTTATCCTTAACGTTCGACATGCTTATAACGTTTTTGCACGATTGATACCATTATAAATTATAAAATTAAACATTTTCGTCATATTGACTAGTTTCATTCATTTTATCAAGATAGATACTTTGGTTGTTAGGTAGTAACTAGGGTGCATAACAACAATGGAGAATTGAGTTTTTATTTAGTTGTCAATAATTTTAAGTACAATTTTGATTATCATAAATTAAAATATGAGCGAAAGTGAATTTGAAGAAATTGAACGGGCTTGGGAAGAAGGGTGTTCCGCAATTATTCCCGAAAAATCTAAAATCCGTTATCAAAATACCTACCAAAGTTTTAAAAAATGGTGCGAAGGCAAGAATTTAAGAATCGATGAAAAGACTCTATTGGCATATTTCGTTCAAAGACATATGCAGTTGAAAGCTCCTGGAAGCCTCTGGGCAGAATATTCAATGATTAAATTCGTTAGTTTCCTTTATTCTTTCAAAAACAAATTAAAATTAAGAGATTTTTAACTCGACGGTAAGTGAATTACTTACCGTCGAGTTGGATACTTACCGTCGAGTTGGATTACTTACCGTCGAGTTGCTAGTAAATGTCACCTACTGACGTAAAATCTGTCACGGTAAACAGTCAAAAATGATCAATCGTGCAAAAATAATTATTTATAAAGCAACGCGAATTCGACTTTCCTCGTCGCCAGAAATTATGTTGTGTACCAGTTTTGATTATATTAATAAGCAGTTCGCTACTTCTATTAAACACAATACAAAATTATATCGAAAATACATAACAACTGTAGTTAAGGCAACCATCTTGGTGTCACATCACGCCTGCTAACATTTTAGTATTTTGCGATATTGCAATCATAAGTCTAATACATAACACTTAACATTTTATTTTCACTTAATTTGAGGTAATTCAATGTAATTAGACGCATTTTACTTTTCTAACTATTTTGAATTGATTTATATTTGCCCGACAATACTTCCAATACTTAAGTAAAATTTAAATTAATTATAGTATGTTCCGCTGTGGGATCCTACCATCAGTAGGAGCATGGCCTAGGGGTAGAAGAGTCAATTTAACAAACTGCACGATTCAATTTAAAAAAGGCAAATCAAGATTACAACAACGTGATTATAATATACAGGGTGTTGCTATATTCGACCGACAACGCTCTACCCCAGTGGGGTCTCGTAAATTGGTAAATTTTCATATAGGAAAATGAACTCTTAAACGGCTTAGTTGCTGAGATACAGAGTGTTGTAAGTAAAAATGCCATAAATCAAAAATGTCTTTAAAAATTTCTTTCAAATTTGATGACCAATATAGTCTTCTTCTTCTTATGGGTTAGTGTTAACTATTACCCTCCTATTTTTTACGCTACTGGAGCAAATATTTTTTAATATTTTTTTTTTAATTCTCTATTCAATTGTGGTCAAAAAAGTAATAACATTTTATGGTGCTAAAATGAACCGTCTTGAAGATATTTGTTCTAAACAAAAGTCTGCAAGTACTGACATTCCAAATTATTATGTGCAGTGCAATTTGCCCGCCGGCGTTTTGCTAAACAATTAGCTTCAATCCACAATATTAATTCGATTTTGAAAAAAGGTTAAGCGTAAATTCTTCAAGAAGCGATACAAACTATTTCAAAGGCATTTTTGATTTATTGCGAATTTTTAATTTTTATTTTAAACTTTCAACACCCTGTATCTCAGCAACTAAGTCGTTTAAAGTTTCATGTTCCTATATCAAAATTCACCAATTTACAAGAGCTTTCTGGGGTAGAGCGTTGTTACCAGTAGCGGCTCGTGGTCAATCATACTGGGAGATCAAAAATTAATTTCATGTGTTCTGCAGACCAAGCATGTTTTTTTTATTTCCTCTTTTAAATGTTTTAAATCTCTTACACCGGATTTGCACTATAGCGAGTCTGACGAGTCTTAAGCAAATAATAAACAAACAAAACAGTAAAATACATTTGATACTTCACAACCACATATCCAGTTAGCTAAATCGTACATTACCTTGCAAAAGTTTCGATGAACATCTTTATTTTTGTCTTTGCTAGTTTGTCGTAAACTTAGTTCTGGCAAAGGACGACCATTTGCCTTGAACTCGACTAATTTTGTAAAATTAAGTTTGTTAGCACTTTTTAGTTGTTTAATTTTCTGCACTACCAACATTTTCTATTATAGCGCATGCAAACGCGAATCAAAAAATAGTATTTTTACAAAACAACACAACAACATTAAAACATATCAATATAAATTCTTAAATTTATTTAAAACACGCAAAAATCGAATCAAAAAATCGAGCGTAGTTGTACACCCTATACGAAGTCAACGTAAACTGCGGGACCCGGCTCATGACCCAAAGTTGATTATTGTTTCGGACGTTCGCGTTTAGTCGGGCACTGCACGTTTTTCGAGTTTTTTCGGGTAGATCTAATTCAATGAGGACAATTCGCACCGCCAGCCCAAGGTTGAAGAGGATGAATTACGAACGACGGCAGATCAATAATTTTGTACATTAGAAATTAAGTGCTCATTAATTGTTAATTAAGTACCTCAATTACGATTTAATTGCTACAGTAGTGAAGATATTCAATGATCTGCTACTTTAAAAAAGTTAGCAGACCAAGTATCTAAAAATAGTTTTAGAGTTTGATTAAAATGCCTAAATTGGTCAAAAAATTAAGTGCTATTTAAGTGCTTCATGTTCACTATTTTAAAAGCATTCAAAAAACCTTTTTTTCTAAATAACTCATTGATCTGCTATCTTTGACAGACCAAATGTTAGAAACCACCTTGGACAATTAAAATCAAACTTTAACACATCTACAGATTTAAGTGCTTTATGTTTACTATCTTAGAAGCATTCAAAAAACCTTTTTTTCTAAATAACTTATTGATCTGCTATCTTTGGCAGACCAAATGTTAAAAACCACCTTAAACAATTAGAATCGAACTTTTTAACACATCTATAGATTTAAGTGCTATTTAAGTGCTTTATGTTCACTACCTTAGAAGCATTCAAAAAACTCTTTTTTTCTAAATAACTCCTTGATCTGCTATTTTTGGCAGACCAAATCTTAGAAACCACCTTAGACAACTAAAATTGAACTTTAACACATCCACAGATTTAAGTGCTATTTAAGTGCTTTATGTTCACTATCTTAGAAGCATTAAAAAACCTTTTTTTTTTCTAAATAATTTATTGATCTCCTATCTTTGGCAGACCAAATGTTAAAAACCACCTTGAACAATTAAAATCGAACTTTTTTAACACATCTACAGATTTAAGTGGTATTTAAGTGATTTATGTTCACTACCTTAGAAGCATTCAAAAAACATTTTTTTTTCTAAATAACCCCTTGATCTGCTATTTTCGGCAGACCTAATGTTAGAAACCACCTTGAACAATTAAAATCGAACTTTTTTAACACATCTACAGATTTAAGTGCTATTTAAGTGCTTTATGTTCACTACCTTAGAAGCATTCAAAAACTTTTTTTCTAAATAACCCATTGATCTGCTATCTTTGGCAGACCAAATGTTACAAACCATCTAGGACAACTAAAATTGAACTTTAACACATCTACAAATTTAAGTGCTTTATGTTCACTAACTTAGAAGCATTCAAAAAACTTTTTTTTTCTAAATAACTTATTGATCTGCTATCTTTGGCAGACCAAATGTTAAAAACCACCTTAAACAATTAAAATCGAACTTTTTAACACATCTATAGATTTAAGTGCTTTATGTTCACTACCTTAGAAGCATTCAAAAAAATTTTTTTTTCTAAATAACCCCTTGATCTGCTATTTTTGGCAGCTCAAATGTTAGAAACCACCTTAGACAACTAAAATTGAACTTTAACACATCTACAGATTTAAGTGCTATTTAAGTGCTATGTGTTCACTATCTTAGAAGCATTCAAAAAACTTTTTTTCTAAATAACCTATTGATCTGCTATATCTTTGGCAGACGAAATGTTAGAAACCAGCTTGGACAATTAAAATCGAACTTTAGGACATCTACAGATTTAAGTGCTATTTAAGTGCTTTCTGTTTATTATCTCAGAAGCATTGAAAAACTATTTTTTTTAATAACTCATGGATCTGCTATATTTTGCATCTACTAGAGAAGGTGTTACAAAATTAAATTATTGAAAACAACAATTTCAACTCAATATATTTATTGTTGTAAAGCAAAACTCTATTTATAAAGTATTGTAACCTATGTAGTATAATGAAGATAGTAATTGGTTTCAATTAAGTGTTACCTTTTAGAACCTAATGCAGTAAACTATTATCTGAAAAATCGTATGTTCCCAAACATTATGCTTATTATGCATTACTTCAATGAATAAATAAAAAGTACTGTAAATCATTTCAATTGTAGTAAAAGTAATAGATTATAATAAGTCATGTAAGCAATACTTCGCTAAGAAGGTTGACAAAAATTGTTTTTAGTAATGTATCTCGTCATACGTTGCATTTTTTGATGTGTTTACGATCCACCTTTTCTCGTGGGACACTTGCTGTAGTTTTGACTTCGCTGCATTTATCTATCTACCTTGCAAAAACAATATCAGTTGGTTCATGTAGATACGTTCTTAATTTCTTGCTTAACTTTATTAAGTTTAGTACGTTGTGGTGCTAATTAGAACCATGACTGACCCGTTTGTTCTTCGTGAAAGACCGCCTCGAGTTGATTGGACATTGATAGTCGATACCATATTAAGATACAAGGAAGAAATTCTTCAACCTGGTGACAAAATTTTGTCAAAATCCAACAGAGTTTGAAATCAGGTTTCAGAAGATTTAAATCATAAACGAATCATTATATACTTTTCTCACAAACAATTCTCACAATATTCGGGATGTTTTAAATAACAGAATGCCCTCGACAGTGCCCCAATCCAGTACTGAGGGTGTATCAAACGTTCGAGTTAGTGATAGCAGTAAATCTACACAGAACTCATTAAACTCAAGTGATAACTATATGCTAGATGAAGAAAAATATTTTACTATTTCAATGAGTAGGTCAGAATTTCTTGATATAGTGATTGAAAAAAAGTACAAGGGACGAACATATAAAAGACTTAAACCTGGAATTTGGTAAAACTCTATTTCTAAAAAAATTTGGAACCGAACTAAATTAAACTGTGCATTTCAGTTCAAATATAACAGTGTGAACAATGATGTAATATCGGGAACTATTAGAGGTAAGCACAAAGGCGTTTTCAAGTATTGTAAATACAATTAAAAAATCCTCGATTGCTTCGATTTTTTATTTAATGGGTACACTATTTGTCCAGGTCGAAAATCCATATGTTTTCATATACATACTTAAAGTTTACACAAAAAAACGTCTAAAAATTTTATCCAAATGTGTTTCATCTTAAATGTTTTCAAATATAAAACAATGTATGTGTTTTTGCGTTTCTCAAAAATCTTTTTAGATTTACTAATTTTTTTTATTAAACCTAATATCTCTCTCCAATTTAGGATTTCTAGATAAAGCATATTAACAAAAAATGTTTTTAAAAAATTATATTTTAAACGTACTATACATTTTTCAAGTATCAAACCAAGTAATAATAATAGTAAACAAGTTCCGGATTGAATGACCAGCGTCTGATTATACAATGTTAAATTTGGCATTACCACCTAGGTCTCTAAGTAGGCATTACAAAGACAACCTTATTTAATAATAAGGTGCCCCATTCCATATAACTATGTCTTTCTTTTTTTTATGGCACAATGATTAATAATACAGTGAGTGTGAAGGAATTTGCTTTGACTTTCTTTGGGGAAGTACGATAATCGACCAAAAATCACATTTCCAGATTTTTTATCAAATTTATTTTACTCCTGAAACAGTAGGTGCAAACACTATGAAGCACAAAGAGAAGCTTCATAACTTATTGACAGTAAGTGTTCCCTTTGTGGAAGAAATTAATGACGACATCGATAATGATATGGAAATTAACGAAGAAAGATTTGTGCCAGAACATGACGAAGGTCACAGTTCATAGACCGATTGGGCGTTGAAATTAAATGTTTAGGTATTCTCGGAACTTGATGAAGAAGAGGATATAAACGCTCTTTTCTCCAAAGTGTTCTCAAACCAATTACTAGCTAATTTGAAAACTTATCCAATTTGGTCATATGCATTTCGTGACAAGTTTGGATATATATATATATATATATATATATATATATATATATATATATATATTTGTAATAAAAATCTTTGGGGTTTAAACACGTGTAATAAATATTAAAAATTACAACGTTTCGCCACGCTAACACGCAGCTTTTTCAAGTAATTAATTACTACATTACCTGTCGGCAAATTTGCTAACATTTACGTACGTGAACGCTTTCACGAGTCGACACTAGATGTCAAAACCTTATCGTTTAAATATTGTGATCCCTCCAGTAGGGCATATAGTCGACAGCGCGCGTTTGTACAATAGTGAACTTACACTCGAGTTCTCTCACTCCCGATGAGTCCCAAAAGGACGAAACAGCTGTCGGGTGATTCTCAGTGTTTGTTTGCTATTGTACAACCTCTTGCGTACTTTACTGCAGGCGATTTGAAATTTTTATACTTGCCAACTGTTAGGTTGGCTATAATTATTGAAGAATCGACTATGTAAACTGCTTTACATTACCTGTCGGCAAATTTGTTAACATTTACGTACGTGAACGCTTTCACGAGTCGACACTAGATGTCAAAACCTTATCGTTTAAATATTGTGATCCCTCCAGTAGGGCATATAGTCGACAGCGCGCGTTTGTACAATAGTGAACTTACACTCGAGTTCTCTCACTCCCGATAAGTCCCAAAAGGTCGAAACAGCTGTCGGGTGATTCTCAGTGTTTGTTTGCTATTGTACAACCTCTTGCGTACTTTACTGCAGGCGATTTGAAATTTTTATACTTGCCAACTGTTAGGTTGGCTATAATTATTGAAGAATCGACTATGTAAACTGCTTTACATTACCTGTCGGCAAATTTAAAAATAATCTTATAGAAAATATTGGACAGAAAAGAGTAGACGTTTTATTAGAAGAACACATTCAAATTATAAATGGCAAGTCCAATTTGATCTACGCGAAGATGACTGAAAAGGATTCTAAAAAAGATTTGTTAAGAAACCGTTCTAAGGAACTACCATTCAATCAGAAAATTGATGACTAGCCTGAAGTACTAGCATCGCAGCTAGAAGAAAATTGGTGTGGTTTGAACAAAAATAAATTTGAAAAAAAAGAACGGCATTGTACCTCAATAATCCTGAGCACTTGGTGGACTTTTTTAATTTTAGGAATAACAAACAGTTTCCAATAATAAAATACGGCTTACATGGAATGGGAACTATTTTTCAAAATGAAACATTTCTATCAGTACGACACACGTGCACATTTGATTCTATCTTCTAAATAATTGGCATAATCATTGCAGAAAATGAAAGTTTTAGAAACGATGTTGAAAAACTAGATAATGAATTTCTAAATTTGTGTTTGTATTTTTCAAAAAATAGTTTAAACGGCATAGCACTTAAATCTGTTGATGTGTTAAAGTTCTATTTTAATTGTTCAAGGTGGTTTCTAACATTTGGTCTGCCAAAGATAGCAGATCAATGAGTTATTTAGAAAAAAAAGGTTTTTGAATGCTTTTAAGGTAGTGAACATAAAGCACTTAAATAGCACTTAAATTTGTAGATGTGTAAAGTTCGATTTTAATTGTTCAAGGTGGTTTCTAACATTTAGTCTGCCAGAGATAGCAGATCAATAGGTTATTTAGAAAAAAAAAAGTTTTTTGAATGCTTCTAAGATAGTGAACATGAAGCACTTACATAGCACTTACTTATTTGACCAATTTAGGCATTTTAATCAAACTCTAAAACTATTTTTAGATACTTGGTCTGCTAACTTTTTTTAAGGTAGCAGATCATTGAATATTTCCAGAACTACTGTAGCAATTAAATCGTAATTGAGGTACTTAATTAGCAATTAATGAGCATTTAATTTCTAATGTACAAAATTATTGATCTGCCTCAACTGGTTTGCTAACTTTAAGGACGTCGTTGTTACAATATTTTAAGTTAACATAGCTACAACGTTGGTAAATGTTACAAATGGCAGTTAAATTAACATTATCACAATGTTACTTTAATGTAAATTGTTAACATAAACGCTGAACTGCTTTAATAGACTCGTTACAATGTAACATTGTGATGTTAAAGTTTTGTTTATGTAATATTTTTATGTTCAGTGGGTGATGTATCTTGGAACTCTTTTTGTTGTTATTTGCTTATATATCTAGTTATACTTTACATTACCTTCATGTATTCTTGCTCTTCTTTCTTGCAATTTTGTGTCTTCCCTCCTTATTATCTCCTCTTCATACTTCTCCCTTCCTTTCTTAACCTCTTTAGTTATTCTCTGTCATATCCACATTTTTCGTAATATTTTCTTCTTTCTTCTTCCCCGCATCTTATTTTCTGTGTTTCCACCTCTTTCCAGCATTCATTTCTTTGTCTTTCCGGTTTTCCGCCATTTCTATATATTTCAATGCTCTTTTTCCTGTTTGTATCCATATTTTTTCTTACTTTCTTACTTTCCTCCTCGCGTACTTTCCTCGCCCGTTCATAATAAATAATTACGAAAACATATGAACGCACAAAAATTTACTTCCGACGTATTATCTATGTTAAGAAGGATTATTTATTTTGATTTAATCAATTTAAGTTGTTTGCATGTGATATATTATATAGCTTGTCCAAGCTTATAAAAACACAGAATATCAGTGTCTGGAGAGTAGCTGTGAATAATCTTTATTTCCAAAATTAGTCAATTAGGTATTCAAATGGTTAATAAATTGTTGTAACCATATGCATAAAATTTAGATATTATGCTTTATTTAATACAAACACAGTTAACAATTTATACTGTGCTTAATTTCAATAAGCTAGTAAATATTATGTCAAAACAAGCGTTTCGCGCGAAACCCCACATCGCTCCGATACTACTTAACGTTTAAGAACGCATAGAAAGTATATGGACGTTCGGTAAAAAAAGTTAAAAAAACCGTCACGTTGTAAAATAATTTAAATAATTGTTTTCTAAAATGTTACGTAATTTATTATTGACATAATAAATAAAATAAACGTCTAAATATACCCTATTCTTAGATAAACTTAAGGAGTAGGTATTTGTTTTATACCGTTTCTTCAAACCAAATGACATGGTCTCTCCCTTAAGCATGTTTGAAGACTAAGGGCCAGTTCCATCAAATCAGGTTAAATTTAATCATTGATTTTAAACCAATAGTATTAACAAGAACAAATTATTCCAAAAACTGGAAATATATAAATATGGCGTTCACAGGCTTCCTTAGGCCCATTATCTTGTAAACAATTTCCATTTTACCCTATCCTTAGCAATTTCTTTCCTGTTGTGTCCTTTTTTTTCTTTTTAGATCTTCCTTCACTGCTTCCCACTATCTCTTCCTCAGCCTCCCCCTCTTTCTCCGCCCTTCTGGTGTGTACCATCTTAATCCTTTTACTATTCTGTCATCAGGCAGTCTTTCCATATGACCTAACCATTGTAGTCTTCTGGCTTTAATTATTTGTATTAGATTTGGTTTATTGTATAATTCGTATAATTCTGCATTTGTTCTTCTCTCCCATACTCCATCTACCTTTCTCCCACTATATATCTTTCTTAGTACTCTTCTTTCCCATATTTCTAAACTATTTCGTGTTTTCTTTGTCATAGTCCATGTCTCATTGGTATACAGTACGGTAGACCTCAATATGGTCTTATAGATCCGGATCTTCACTTTTCTAGAGATATCCTTTGATCTTAGTATGTCATTCATACGTGCCGCGCATCTACTCCATTTAGCTATTACTAACTGTATTTCTCTTTCTTCCTTACATTTATTGATTATTAATGCCTCCAAGTACATATATTCTTCCACCTCTTCAAATTCCAGTACTTCTTCTTCTGCTATTTGTAGCCGTAGTTTATTTTGTTCATTTACCGCATGTTTATTTTTTAATTCCATATATTTAGTCTTACTTCTATTTACCCTTAGGCCTATATGATTTCCAACTTGTAGCAGTTTTCCAGCTATTTCTGTTAGTTCCTTTCTACTTCTTACTGTTAACAGTAAGTCATCTGCATCCGCAAGGAACTATGGCTCTTATTCATAATCGTTTCTCTCCTCTTTATCCCAGTTTTTCTTTTGTCATTTCTAATGCCGCGTTAAATAAAAAAGTATAAACAGCGGGGTCGCCTTGTCTTACTTGAAAACTTTCCGTTATCCTTACTTTACCCATTTTACTTTTATTTCATCAATCTTATTAACTTTTCCAATTTAAGTTTCTAATATTCAACATTTGTTTTCTACTTACAATAAAAACAAAATATCTACACCTTTATTGTTTATTTAAATATTTACAACCCTGTTCTACAACCCACTTGTATTCTCCCAAAACAAAACCTTCTAAATCCCTTTCAGTTAATTAACAACATTGTACTTACACTATATCAATACAATTAAATTTAAACTATTTACTTATATTATTCATAAAAATCTAACATCTTCTTTAATTTCCTTTTTATTTTTTTATTAAAATAAAATAAATAAATAATTTAAAATTTAAAATTATTAATTAAAACCCCATATATATTTTACTTACAAGATATACCTAACGTGCAACTAAATTTGAGTTGAATTTAAATGAACGATATTTTATTATGTTTATACTTGAAACTGTTTAACTTTAATCATGTACTAAATTTTAATTCCTTCAATAAAAATTGTTAAATCTATTATCTACATTATCTATTTAATTCTTCAATAAAAATAAGTAGAATTTACACGTCATTTAATTTTAAAATTTTAATTCATAGCATTTTGTTAGATTCTAAGAATTAAATTCTGTAGGTACATACATAATGGGAAATCAAATCATTTTTTAAGGAACTAAAATTATGTGTATAATAGAAATTCAATTTATTTTTGTTTAACTTAAAATTATGTGACTACAAGAATGAAAGATACTGAAGTTAACATTTAACGTTTAAAGTTAACGATTAACAACGGTTATTTTGGCAAAACTAGGCTAAATATATAGACTCTAATAACAAGGATCTTAACAACAACCTCAGGTACCTTAGTGCTATTGACCTCAGATGATTTTAATGATGCAAAAAACATAAGTGTAATCAAAATCAACTTTCGAAGATGATGGTCTAAAAAACGACTAAATCTTTAATTAGGTATGAGTTGAAAGTTAATTCGCTCTCATTAGGTATGATAAAATGAAAAAAGATGCGGTTCGTTAAGATGTTCAACTTGAAAATAATGATCGATTTTACAATTGCTATGTGTTTTTTTTTTTCATTTTTACATTTTACTTGTCACAAACCTAACTGATCCTTTTCAAATTGTTATCTATACCATTACACTTAGGTAAGCAAGCGTATCAGTGTTATTACCTCAGCCATAACGTAATTGTTTCAAACCCTATATATTACTCACAGATCAGCAATTTGCTGATATTTATTAACTATAGTTAATACATTTGAATTTGGCTTCTTTGAAGATAAAACTGACAAAAAACAAAGTGGCGAAACCGAAAATATCTTTGGTTTGTAGGTATCGATTACGATCATTAAACCTATTTAAAAAAATAATTCAGCGAAATCATCGAACCATTTCGCCATACTTTCTGTAGACTTAATAGTTATAAAATAGATAATTTCTCGAAAAAACGTGTTTCGATTATTTACATTTCTATTTTAAAGCGTCTTTGGAAAAATGAAAAAAAATTAGAATGGTATATTTAGATTTGGCAGAGTTATGAGCATGTTGAATTGCTGACGATTTTAACAGAACGGGGCATTTAAATATAAATAACTTTGTCTCTTTATTTTAATTGATTAATGCAGTTCGAGTGCCCAACGATGTCCGTAACACCTGGACTTGCACAGGTGCATTTTAAATCTACGTTCATAAACTTCTCGATTTAATTTTGAACTATTCTTAGCTGTCATTCATGATTGTCCCTGAAAATTATTACTGTTTTGTAATTGCGATAGCTTTATACAATTTTTAATTTTGTTACGCGTTGAAGCGTGGAATATGAAATTTTACAACTTCTTCTCATAAACCGTTTTCCGTTTTTAAGCCACATATGTTGGTTTATTTAAAAAAAATTTAATAAAAATTTAGTGAATATTATCTGCTCAAGCACAATTGAACCTAAATTTAAACCTACAAAAGATCTTAATAATAATTTAAATATTTTTATGCAGATGCTACAAAAAATTCGTAAATGGGGCCTTGAATAACATTAATTTATTTTATTTTAAAATTTTCATATACGGGTGTGAGTTTAGATGATACGATTTTTTCTTTTGTTGGTTTTAATCAAAGAGAGAATATGGTAGATGGTCGGTACTTTATGGTTGTTCCCAAGACCAAAAACTCCCACTTTGGTCACCGTAACTGATCAAGTCACACACACACACACACATCTACAACACACATAATATCTTATTTTTATAAATAGAGCCGCTATGTGTTCTACAACAAAGATTAATCTACTTTGTTAGATTTTCACTTTTATTTACTTTTGTTATTAAATTTCTTTCTATATTTCAAATACATACAGTGGAACCTCATTGATGTTGAATAATTAGAAACAGAAAATTTAGCTCTGTCTGTTTTTACTATTTTAATAATTAAAGAAGTTTGTATGAGAGATTAGCTAGAAAATATCACCAAAATTTAACTACTATTTGTAAAATACAAAGCAATACATTTTCGACAAACTTCTGTGAAATTGAGATCTGGTTAGATTTTGGGCATACTCCGTCGATTCAAAAAGGCCCCCAACCTTGTTAAAGTTGTTTGTAATTTAATCACACACTACTTCTATTTAAACTATTTTTTGGGCCGAGATATGACGCGACACTGATTGCTTTAAGAATATCTCCAAGAATATTAATTATAAAAAAAATATGGAAAAATAAGTTATTGTTGGTACATAAGTAGTGGGTACCTTTACACTTAACGCTCAATCGTGATCGACTGGAACGCCCCGTTCCAATCACACGCGAAAGCTTGTTAGTGTAAATGTATATAATCTCGCGGTTCTTAGACGTGTAAAATCCTGCATTACTTCACCAGTTGTTTGAGGCATTCTGCACACGAACGATGTCTAGCGATGAAGAGGATATATTGCTCCTGTATTACCTCCGTCGACGGAATAAAAAATTAAAAATAGAAGATTTTGGGTGCATCCCTATATCCAGAGAAATCGTAATAAGAGATTAGCCATTGCGGCGAAAGAGTTATTTGAAGACAACTGTAAATTCCAAACTTTCCATAGAATGTCAATAAAGACGTTCCAAGAACTTGTGCGAATCGTGGGTCCAATCATTCAAAAAGAAAATACAAATATGCGTGAATGTGTTGGTTTGGATGAAAGGATAATGATAACGCTTAGGTAAGTTTGTATTCATTTATTATCAATAACTGCACATACACAAAATGTATTTACGCTAAAATCAAACAGGAATGTTTGTAATTATTTACGTTTAAGTAAATTGGTTTCCTGACAAAAATGAACTGATATTTGTAGAGTATACGCTAGTATTACTAGAATTAGCCGATTCTGACATATTCTGTAAACTAGTAAGTTCATATCCTCCTTGGTTTGGGGTGTACTGAGAAGATTTACTAGAAGAAGTAGGTGAAGGACTTGGAGGACTTGTATAGGATGCCCTAGATGTACTCGTAGATGCTGACCATGTTAATGGATCCGTGGTTGAGAAAATAGTTCCCTGTTCTTGTTGCGTTAACATGTCCTCCACTAACATCAAAGTTTTGATTTTAAATTGCCTTAGATTTCTTTGAGAAAGCTTGCTGACATCGAGCAACAAACTTAGGAGAAACATTTCCCTATCATCTGATGTTTTCTTCTCCCTTTTCTCGCTGATGTATTGTAAAAGAGCAACATCAACATCGTCTTTTTCTTTCCTAAGTTTATATTTTCCTCCCTGTTTATCCATACTTCTTACCGTTTCTTGTTTGGGGTTACAATTTTCATCAATCTGTATTATTTGCTCCCTATTAATTTCGGTTTGCACAATGTTGCCCGTGTTTTCTAAATGTTGTACTGGTCGTACGTATGGCAGGACAAATTGCATAATATCATGAAGATAATAAGGTTTTTTTGTTTTTGATGAGGATCCAGAGGGAGATGGTTTTAAGCTTCGAACAAATCCATTTCTAATATTTTTCCATTTTTCCTTGCAATCTGGCACTGTAACAATAAACGGCAAAATAATAAGTGGAACTACCTATTAATGTTTTGTTTGTTTCAGATATTTGGCTACTGGTTGTACATTTACTTCGCTGGCCTTATATTTTCAGAGAGGCGAACAAACCATTGGAGTTATTATAGAAAAAACTACTAAAGCCATATGGAATTCACTAAAGTGAACATATATGGCGGTACCAAATGAAGAAAAGTTGAAAAGCATATCAGCGCGATTTGATGAACTATGGCAATTGCCAAACTGTTTGGGGGCAATCGACGGTAAGCATATTCGCATTCAAAAGTACCCTAATTCAGGATCAACCAATTTTAATTATAAAAATTATCATTCTGTGATTTTACTTGGGTGCTGCGATGCTGATGATTATTTCATAACAATTGAATGATTTGCGGGAAGAAATAGTGACGGGGGAGTATATTTAGAGTATCAACATTTGAGCGTTGGTTAGAAGGTAACAATACTCTGCCTTTGAACTCTCAACTTCCCCATAACGAAACCGGAAATGAATTTCCACATTATTTCGTAGCAGATAGTGCATTTCCCTTGAGACGTAACATTAGGAGACCATTTCTAGAAAGAAACATTAACAACAAAATGCGAATCTTTAATTATAGACTTAGTAGAGGTAAAAACTATAGAGTGTACATTTGGAATGATGACGCAAAAATTTCAAGTTTTTTAACTCCTCTTCGATGTCGGAAATATGAAACTATAGTTTCTATAATTGAAAGTGCGTGCGTTTTACATAATTACATTCGAAAAAGATGGTGCGCCCTAT